>JAVQJW010351591.1:0-10810 GCA_036025195.1 Hypseleotris klunzingeri
TCTCTAGGGTCAATATGCACTCTTATTTCCAGAGATCAACATGGTATTTGCATGTTATTCAGTGATTACTGTATTGTAACACTAGAATATAATGATGTCATTACTGTACACTACTAGATGCGATATAAAGCAAGAACAAGCCTTGGTACTGATTTCCACCAAACTAATCTTTGCAAATAAGAAAAAAGAATCTACAGCATTTTCAGAGACTATGGTTTATGATTATTTTAAACTCATGTTTTGTTTTAATAATTTTTCCTTTTGATATTTACACAGAGACTGTTACACAAAATTGCAATCTTTTAAATTACCTTTAGGACCTAGTTTTTCATGGTTTACTTTCTCAGGTTTTACCCATGAATATAAAACATGCTGGATTAGAGCGTCAATGCTGAGACTAAACATAAATAATGTTTAGCTCATTTTTTATTAAGTATTGTTTGACACTGGTCATAGTGTGTTATTTTTAGATTAATCGGTTTTATGTAAAGGTTGTTACAACACGGATGAATGTGACCAAAACAATGATTTTTCAGATGGCTGCAACCACAGCCGCTTTGAAAGGCCTTTGTAACTTCAAAAAGTTTCCTTTTACAGTAACACGGCTCAACGTTTTTGTACCAAAGAGTAAAGCTTGACTCAAGTAAAAGTACAATCAATTTAATTTCCATTTAGAATTTATGTATAGTTTGGGTAACTGTTTTATTGAGGTAAACTTTATATATTTTTTAATTTTGCATTAAGTATTGTTTGTCTCTTTCGGGTCTTATGCTTTGATCTACACTTTGAGTCTTTTATTGCACAAGAACCAATGAAACTAATATTTGTATATTTTACATATGACTAATTGAGTAACAAATTAATGTGGGTCAGAGATAATGGCATCGATTCTAAATTATGACTAATCAGTAGGTTGTTTGATTTTGCTTTTGGATAAGTGCTTTGCTTTTTGTGGACCACTGTGAAGTGTATAGTACACAGTTATTCCTTAAAGATTTCACTCCAGGCTCTCTATGCCTCTGTCTTAAATAAGACCAGGCAATGTAGTAGCTCATATATGCTCAGTCCTTTATGCTCAGAGTCTTTTTCTTCTAACCATTTTGTAGAGCATATCTTGCCAATAAACATGCTGCTAATGATAAATATAATACATGCATTTTTTATTATTTAACATTTATGCAAAAAGAGAGCCAAGTATGTTAAAGCAGACTTTATAAGTCGTACCTATTGTTTCTGGTGATTATGTGGTGATACAAAAAATTCTGACGTGCAAGGTGTTTTTTTTTTTTTTTTCCTAAACTGGTTTAAATGTTATCAAAAATACTATGATGCTTTCTCTTGTTAGAGGAAAGCTGATTTCATGATTTAACAGAACAGGTACTCTGTTTTAAACAGTATATACAGTGCCAAGTGCAATAAGTAAAAGAACAATCCCCACAAGTTTTCTCATCACATAAATATGAAATCTAATGTGCCTTTTAAAAATGGTTTCAGAAAATACTTGACTTATTCAGAGTCAACATATGTCACATTTCTATAATGTTTGATTGGTTGGGATTGTTTCTTTAACTTTATTTAACTACTACTTTTAAATAATTTGTATGATTCTGTTGTTGATTGTTTATACAAATGTGTATTTAATCAAAAAGAAATTATGTACAAAATCGACTGGTGCTTTTATTTTGAGGGTATAATCACTTTTTCCTTTTGGTAATTTAATTATCAACTTTCAAACACAATAAACGTAAAATTGTGTTGTCTGGCTCGTATTGATGAAAAACTGTAAATAACAACCTCGCATTTTACCGGTGTATTGTTATATTTATTTTTATTATTATATATGTTCTTGTCTAATATATAACTTGTCTTTGTTTAATGTGGCCCTTATTTTTACAAACACCCTTTACTGTATAGTAAACTGACAGGAAAATTAGTAACGTTAATTAATTAATATATTAATAAAGTAAATAATAGGGGAAAAAAACTATTGCTGTTAATGCTCTACATCGACCAATCAGAGTTACTGTTATTGAGCTGACCAATCACGTGCAACTTTACACTGATACGACAGAAAGCAACAGAAGTTTCCAAAATGGGTCTCGAAAGTACTATGGTCTGGTAAGAACTGTCAAAATATGCCTTTAAACTTGGTTTCTCTTTAAAAATGAACCACGCACGGTTAATGTATAGCATTTACATTGTATGTAGTTTATAATTTACGTTTTTATTTTTTATGTTGTTATTTGAGGACGTGTTGACCGTCTCAACCGGCTAGCCCTCATCTGACGGGCTGAGTCATTGTAGACAATGTTAGGCTTTAGTATACGGCGAAACAATATTTTTATTAACATTTGAAAAACCGCGCTGTGATATTCATAGCTGAATATGTACTGTTGAATTGACTGAAAAACAGACTGGATTTAACTGATTTTGTGGATGTTTTAGCTTTGCGGCGGATCGGCTAACGCTATTAAGCTGTGTAGTGTCCTCTTATGTGTGTGTCAACTTTGGCGTTTTTTGTTGATACTGTCAGCACAAAAACAATAGTGGATTGATGTAAAATTGTGTTTTACGTGACTTTGCTGTTCAGTGTGGACAACAGTGAGTACATGAGAAATGGAGACTTTTTACCAACAAGACTTCAGGCCCAACAAGATGCTGTCAACATTGTTTGTCATTCAAAAACTCGAAGCAACCCAGAAAACAACGTGGGACTCATCACCATGGCAAAGTTTGTACATCTGAAATATTTCATGGTTGACCAAAGTATACAATATAAAACTTGTATTGTGGGATGTTATAAGATGAATACTCTTTAAATGTGTTTTGTACATTGTTCTCTGTGTTGTGCAGTAACTGTGAGGTCCTGACCACACTGACCCCAGACACAGGTCGCATATTGTCCAAGCTTCATGCGGTCCAGCCCAGCGGGAGGATCTGCTTCTGCACAGGCATTAGAGTGGCACATGTATGTATAGATTGACTTATTTGTGATTTTTATTCATGGTGGATAGCTGAGACTTTGTTTATCTTTTGTGAGCAGTTGGCCCTAAAGCACAGGCAAGGCAAAAACCACAAGATGAGGATCATAGCATTTGTTGGAAGTCCCGTGGAGGATATGGAAAAAGATGTGAGTTTAACTGTCAAAACAGATGTCTCTCTCTTAAGATACTGCATCACAAATAACAACAATAACATTAGTTTTTGCAGTGTTCCAAATATTGACACCTTGTCTATCAAAATAATTGTCCATAATCAATTATGATTGTCTCTGCAGCTTGTCAAATTGGCTAAACGGTTGAAAAAAGAGAAGGTTAATGTGGATATTATAAACTTTGGAGAAGAGGTGAGAAATGGCATTGATCTTATTTCAGCTTTCTGGAAATATTTATTTTTAAGTTACCTAAAACATTGTTCTCCTTTGTAATGTCAGGAATCGAACACAGAGAAGCTGACGGCCTTTATAAACACTCTGAATGGTAAAGAAGGAACAGGCTCTCACCTGGTCACAGTTCCTCCAGGGCCCAGTCTGGCTGATGCTCTGCTCTCGTCCCCCATCCTGGCCGGAGAGGGAGGCTCCATGATGGGTCTTGGTGCCAGCGACTTTGAGTTTGGTGTGGATCCTAGTGCTGATCCAGAACTAGCCCTGGTGAGAATGTCGTTTAAGTATTTTTGAAACAAAGAATCACAAAATAATGATGTTGTCTATTGATGTAGGCCCTACGTGTCTCGATGGAGGAGCAGCGTCAGAGACAGGAGGAAGAGGCCCGGAGAGCTGCTGTTGCTTCAGCTGCCGAGGCTGGCGCGCCCACTCCCAGCGCAGACGGTAGGAGGCATTATAATAGTTCTTTTAATTTTTGACTGTAACAGACACATATATATTTTCTGTTACTGTCTCTAAACTGCTAAACTATTGACAAGAGGATAATTTTTCACTTTAAATTCTGATTCAATGTTCATAATTGTATCCAATGGTTTTGATGCAGCATAAAACTGCTATTTGAATTTGAATGAAATGTTGATGTTTTCCCTTGTTCATATTTTGCTAAATGTAATTCTCTGTATATGTTTTCTTACAGAGTCAGAAAAAGCTTTACTTAAAATGTCAGTGTCTCAGCCTGACACTGGAGCTGCAGTTCCTGACTTCAGCAGCATGACAGAAGAGGAGCAGATAGCCTACGCCATGCAGATGTCTCTGGCTGGAGGAGGTAGGACCTTTACTTTAATAAAACACTGACACTAGTCCAGTACATTCAAAATTGTGAACTGTAACCTAATACATTTGTTTATTTTAATAGAATATGGAGAGATGGACACAGGAGGTGCTATGGACACTACAGAATCAGCCAAGGTAAATTTGTTATCTTTTATGTTATCTGCTTGTTTTTCCTTTTTATGTTTTGCCTATACATTGCTTGTCTGAGATATGTAACTTTTTGTTTATTTTCAACTCATTCAGGAGGAAGGTGACTATGATGTGATGCAGGATCCTGAGTTCCTGCAGAGTGTTTTGGAGAATCTACCTGGTGTTGACCCTAACAATGAAGCCATTCGCAACGCTATGGGCTCCTTGGCATCCCAGACAGGAAATAAATCTGACACCAAGAAAGATGAAGAGAAGAAGAAATGATGAGGATACGAGTGAAAAAAGACATTATATCTCCTAAATAAAATAGCATCTTTTAACAAATACAGGATTTTTTCAAGTTTTCATACTAAAAATGATTGAAAGCTCAGCATGAAACATCATCTGACACACAGGCGCTAGCACCAACGTAGAAAATATTTAACTTCCAGTATTGAATTAATCTTTTGTGTCAAACCTGACAAGGGATGATTTCTATTGTGGCAGGCTTAAACAAACGTGGCCATTCTTATGTTATGTGTTGGTGTTTTTGCAATAAAAGAAATGTGCAAATGTATTTAGTTGGTATTTGTATTTAACATAAGTTTAACTAAATTTGGGGGCAATTTATGGGACGGTAAATTAATATTGTGGCACTGGTAAATTATGGTTATTGAATGTTGAAGATACACTAAAAACAATGCAACCCTTTTTATCCATGAAATATTTTACTTTTTTTTTTCAAAAGTACAGAAAAGCATGTGCGATTTATGGCACACCTAGTGGAAATAAACATTACGTGTCGTTTGCAGCATCTTCACTGTTTTTCCCAGCTCAATGAGAACTGACCTGATTGGATGCCCCTGGTCACGTGACGGGAAGCGCAGCATTTTCAGCTGAAAACGAGCTAGGATAGTCGGGAATCGCTTATCCAGGTAAACAATCAAAATCCACAGAATACTCAAATAATATTACCCTCACCGACAGTATTTCTGGTTTATAATCGACCCTATAAACCCCTGGGTTAGATCCATACCAAACCATCCTGCAGCAGACAGCTGTGGTTGCCTTTAAATGGCGAGCGCTAGCTGTTAGCTAAATGACCCCTCTCTGTCTTGGCTGGAGCTCAGCGGCCAACTCGCCAGTCTCGCACGGGGAGAAATATCTTTAGCTCAAAATAGCAAAGTGCCCAGCATACAGGCGTTTTCCAGGCTGCATTGTGAATCGCAATACAGCCTAAACAATGCATACGGTGAAAACAATGCACGAGTAATATCTTTCATTCAAAGCAAACACAGCTGTGCCTGTTTCTAAAACAAGGATTGGTTACCGTCGCTAGCCCGCTAGCTCGCTAATGAAATTGCTAGATGCTAGGTTAGCCAGTTTCCCAAAACAAGCTAGGTTGCTGCATCATAATGTGCAAAATCACGAGAATTGTTCACAAGCTACACCCGATATTTAAATCCAACAAATAAATGTATGCAATTGTTCTGCAGCTAATCATTGTCCTCCTTACGCATGGCTGTCTTTCATTGTGGATGTGTGAGAGAGCTGATGGAGAGCACAGATTTATATGATGGTTGTAAATAGGTCATTCTTCTATGAATACGGTGGTTTTTTGGTGCTATTTGGACATTTGCTACAAACAAATCAAAATAGACAACCAGAAGACATGTCTATATGGCTTAAGCATATAGTATTTTGTACATTTATGCAGTGAGCTTATTGGCTATGTATTTTTGCAGGAGTCAATCCCGGCATGGGGGACATGAAGACCCCAGATTTCGATGACCTTTTGGCCGCGTTTGACATTCCTGACATAGATGCCAAAGAGGCCATCCAGTCAGCCCCAGATGAGGCAGAGGCACCCCATGGTGGAGCCCCGGGTTCAGCTTTGGGGAAGCCAGAAAGTGTGGTTGGTGTTGGATCATCTTTAAGACCACCAAGCCCTACAGACTCACAGGCAGACACTTCAATTGTGAGTGTGATTGTAAAGAATAAAGTGCGCACTGTAGATGGGGCAGAGAGAGAGACTGACCAGGACCCTATAGATGTCATCACAGGAGTGGATGTGGGACCTCGCCTCGGTGCTTGTGCTCCTGGGATGCCCGAATCAGAGGCACTAAACCACAATGGTTTCGGGACATCTAGTGTGTCTTCCTCCCTTGCACTCAATCAATCTAATGGAGCGCCGTGGTCTGTCAACAACAATAAAGTATCTTCAGAAACTGGTGGAGCCAAATCTCACAAACAGGGAGGCAACATTTTCAATAGACTAAAGCCTCTGGTAGCACAGGGTTCGGGAGATACAGTGGGCCGAGTCAGGAAAATGCAGCTTCTACAGCAGCACCATCAACAGCAGCAGGACACAGGACAGGAGAGGCCAGATGCAGTCAAAGCATCACTACCTTCATCATCTTCTATACCTGCTGGGTCCTCTCCACTGGCTGCTGCTGGACCTGTTGGACTAGCCTCACCTTTTTTCCCTCCTTCAAAACCTCTGCTTCCAACTCCATCACTCCCACTGCACTCCTCGCAGCCTTTTAACGGCGCTGCCAAAGGAGGATTTCAGCACCCACCAGCAGATGAGGAAGACTCGGATCCAGATTTAGGAAGCCCCTTGGTAATTCAAGAGACCCCCGACTCTCCCATCTGCACTGAGCTAAACCGTAGGTACAAGTCTGATTCAGCACAGCCCTCTTCCTCTATTGCTCCTCATCCGAAACCTGGGGACACTCCTTCTGGGGCATCTTTGGCTGTGTCTACAACCCAGTCTGGTACAACACAGAGCCCACCTCGAGAAGAGCGGCATCCCGAGCATGTTATTGAGGAAAGAGACTCACCAGAAAGTCCAGAACCTGAAATTCCCAAATCTACTGCTCAAGTTCCAGCCAAAAGGTGCTTGAGTCCTGCTGTAGCCTCCAGCCTCCCTCCTTCTGAACTTAGAGAGCCCAAAGAAGAGGAGGAAGAGATGGAAGTTGGTAATGGCATTGACAGGGTAGTGGATGGTAAAACAGATGAAAAGGCAGAAAATGCAAAAAGCGGTGAGGAAAAAATGGATGTAGAATGTACAAAATCGAAAGCACCGGAAGATGAAACAAACTCTACTCCAGCCGCTTCTGGGACACCATCCCGACCGCTCAAAGTGCGAATAAAGACAATTAAAACCTCCACAGGGGGAATTACTAGAACGGTCACAAGAGTGGCAGCAAAGGCAGGAGCGGAAAAAGCTGGGGAACATAAAATTCTATCAAACAAGGGCCCAAAAAATGACTCTGGACAAACATCTTCACAGAAAGTTAGTGCCCTCAATGCTCTACCAGTGTCCACACTCGCAGCTAGCAGTGTGATGTTGGCAGCTGCTACAAAGGTCCAGAATAAAATGGCTGCATCTGAAAAGGCCAAGGTCTCGGCTACTGCGGTTAGCATCACAAAGTCAGCTGCTTTACCTGCAACTCCTGCCGTTGCCTCGACTCCCAAGTTTTCTGTAGCCGCTGGTGGCATAAGTGTGCGCACGGCCACTAAAAAAACAGCCAATGGAGGCAGTGGGACTATCATCACTAGCAGCCTCCAGCCTAGTAAACCCGCTTCTATTGTAAACAGTACTGGCGCAGTCATCTCCCGCAGTCAGTCTAGTCTAGTGGAGGCTTTTAACAAGATTTTAAACAGTAAAAACCTCTTGCCCAGCTACAAGCCCGACCTCTCTTCCCCTCCCCCACCGGAGTGGGGACTGCCTCTCCCCGCCACTGGGTACCGCTGCCTGGAGTGTGGAGACGCCTTTGCCCTGGAACGAAGCTTGGCGCGGCACTACGACAGACGATCACTACGAATAGAGGTGACATGCAACCACTGCGCAAAGAGGCTGGCCTTTTTCAACAAGTGCAGCCTGCTCCTCCACGCACGAGAGCATAAGGAGCGCGGACTGGTCATGCAGTGCTCTCACCTGGTCATGAGGCCCGTCACTGTGGAGCAAATGATCGGACAGCAAGACATTACACCCATCGGTGGTAAGAATATGTTTTGTCATGTATGTTTACGCCAAAGATCTCATTTGTGCAAATGTGTTGCCATTCATTGTAGTCAGTCAGTGCAAGTGAAAAAAAAAAAGAAATAGTTTGGCTGATCACACTTGTGAATTCAGAATTTGAATCTATTCATTGATTGGATTATTGTAATTAGTTTACACACAGATGCAATCAGAAATATCCAATTCCCGAGACTGAATCATTTAGTAGTTAGTGTTTTAATGTTAGGCCCGGTGGACTCGTCAGAAAGCTTTAAAACCTTTATGTTGTTTGGGGTTGTATAATCATAACAAAGCTATTTTGTATACTGTAAACAAATTCTGATTTTATATACCACGCTGATTATGAAGTCTTCCCCTTAAATGAAAGAATGAATGATTGTGCTACCGATTATTGGTGTAAGAAAAAATATGGACAATGTCTCATTTCATCTGTGATCGTCCTCATTATCCTTCTTCCATCTCGTCTTGTTTCTGTCCATCTTTTTGGCTGACCAGGCCTGCTTTCCTCTTCATGCTCCTCTCCTCCAGTCTCCTCTTCCTCCGCCGCTGCCTCCGGGACATCCTCCAACGCCAGCCCCAGGAAGGACACTACATCCCCGGCTTCAGCTCAGCCCCGTACAGTTCGCCGTACACCACAGGGCCCACAGGCTCTGATGCCTCTGCCCTGCAAGAAGGCCGAGGGTCTACAGTACAACAACTTCAAATGTCCCGAGTGCCAAACGCAGTTCAACGGCAAGGCGGAGCTGGTCACGCACTTCCAGCAGATCCGGGCTACTCCCAACTCGGTACGTTTTAAAGATGAAGGTTTTCTAAAATAGGAAATTGTTTAATAAATGCTTAAAGTTGACTATTTGGCCATGTTCAGTGTTGCTAGGATTGTCAAAAGAAGGACTTTCTTTTCTCCACATTTTTAACATTTTACGGAGGTGGGTACACTTTCTCCACCTTGCCTAATTGCATGAATGTGTTATAGTGTTGCGTTTGGTGCAATATGGCTGATTTTTCTACTATTCTGACCTCTGTTTTTCTTTTATTTAAGACATGTACGCAGTGCTCGCCTCCGATGATGCTGCCAAACTCCTGCGCCCTGTCCGCTCACCAGAGGTTCCACAAACACAAAGCCCCTCACGTCTGTCCCGAATGTGGAGGCACTGCTCGCCAGAACAGCTTCCAGACACACATGGAGGAGGCCTGTCTGCACTTCGCCCGGCGCATTGGCTACAGGTCAGATTTGCATGAATGACATTGCACTTTTTAGAAGCTGAAAGCAAAAAATGCAAAACATGAATTAGATTTCAGTTTTGAGGGATATATAATATTTCCATTTAACATTAAAGATACAAAAAGTGTCTTGGGTTCATTAACTTTATGTGATTCTGGAATGGCTTGTTTATTGCCATTGTATAAAGATTTTATGGCATTTCCACAATTAGTGAATTATGCTAATAAAACTTCTAATCTAGTCTGTTTATGCAATGCATAAAATCTGCAAGAGGTCAAGTCTGTGTGAATATGGGGGGAGGGGAAGAAATTGTTATTAAAATATTTTGAATACAATTATCCATTAAAATATAAAACATATAATCGGTAATATTATGTTTCTGCCTAGGTGCCCAAGCTGCCAGGTTGTGTTTGGTGGCCTAAACTCCATCAAGTCCCACATTCAGACGGCTCACTGCGAGATCTTCCACAAGTGTCCCAGCTGCCCCATGGCCTTCAAGTCCTCGCCCAGCGCCCAGAGTCACATCAGCACACAGCACCCCGCACTCACAGGCGGACAGGCCAAGTATGGACACCACCCAAATTAGGGGTGTTTGATATAGTCTGATTTACGACAGTTATGACAATGTACTAAGCTGGAAAGATTGTTGAATCATGACTTCTCTCTTTCCACAGAATGATCTTTAAGTGTGTGATGTGCGATACAGTTTTTACCCAGAAACCATTGCTGTACATGCACTTTGACACTCATTTAGCCAAACAAAAAGTACATGTTTTCAAGTGTCCCGACTGTGCCAGACTGTATGTCCAGAAGGGTTCAATGATGGAGCATATCAAGGTCAGCTTAATTCATTTATCAAGATTTGTTGAGAAAATATTGAAATATACTTGCCTTTTTGTGTTGCCCATTCAGTGCATCACACACTGAATGCGGTGTCAACAAAGGCATACAGCAAACTCTTGGATCGGCCTTAGCAGGGTACCCCGCCGGTGGCCTTGTCCTAAGTTCTATCCCAAGAACATATCGAGTTATTTTGTGATGTGATGTATAAGGGGAACTGTGGGTTGTTTTGGTAATTCTATGAAAGTAATATCTTTATACAGTATATATATGGTAATTTGAACACTACTATGAGAATGGGACAATTTGAGCTTCAGTAATGGAAGGCCTACTAATAAGACAATAAGCTCATATTTGGATCAATAGATATTTGATT
>JAVQJW010352382.1:0-10445 GCA_036025195.1 Hypseleotris klunzingeri
GAAGTCTGCCAATCATTGTCTGAAGCTCAACAAGCAGAAAATACATAGGGAAAAAAACAATGTAGACCAGAGAAAACGTAGCGTGTAAAGGCTTTTTGTAGCCAGCTAAGAGTCTTTCAGTTCTTGTTTGAGTTATCTTCGCCCATTCTTCCTTACAAAAGTCTTCCAGTTCTTTGAGATTTCTGAGCTTTTTACCTGGGATGCCCAAACTTTCGCTCCCCACTGTAATCTATTGGCTATAGACTTTTAAATAGTTTTTTTTTTATACAACAAAGATGATTCATGCTGGATATTTGAAACAAGTCCTGCTAAAACAAGACATGTATAATAAATCTGAACAGAAAAAAAAGCACAAACATTACTTAATTAGTAAAGGCAGGCATGACCAATTGATTACCCGTTTTCCAGTCAACAATCTACAATTCAGTTACTTTGAAAACATTCCCTTCAATAACCTTATTATGGCAGGATGTGAAGATATTGTATCATATTTTCTTGTAGTTTATTTTAGTTTTTGATTGGACACCTAGAGGTTTACTGAATGCTCCAGGCACTATCAGAATGAACAGTGCGGGGAGGAGTACAAGCCAATATCTGCAGCACTTGGGGTTTGTTTGTCGTCAGTGTCTATTTGTTATTGGAGAGTTAACAAATAGACTACAAAAGTTGGGTGGATTTGTTGTAAACTTGGCTCAGTGCTTGAACAAATAATGAGATTTGGGGTAAGCTTTGCAGTCAGAAGTTATTCCAGTGAAACGTAAATATATGGGAGAAGGAGTGGGGGTCTTGGCGGGGGAGTGCTTTGTACAAGAAATTCATTTTAAGTACTCATGAATCAATGGCATGTAATTAGAACTCGACTTCTCATTACCTACAGAGCTAACGTTTCCAGACGTTAAAAGGCAAGCATTAAATTTTTCTATTTTTTATTGTGCATTTTTTTCTCTATGTAGCCTGCTTTTCCTCATCAACCTATAACATTCAAAGTAGTCTAATCCTTCAGCTTGGAAAATTCTGACCAAGATCCTGACTCAAGATCTGGACAATGGTCCCCAAGCGTTGCAAATCAGTGGCATTGAAAGATGTGTCAAATGCAGAGGACAAATTTACGGGGACAATAAAGTGTACCCTTACCTTAACCAAGACCTGAGATTGTAACCTCTGCCAAGGCATTAGCAATGACTGCACTTTCAGGAGAAAGCTTTGAGTTTTGGAAAAAAAAATTAAGGAAGGTTTTAAATGATACAAGGAACTATTGATTATATTTTGGGAGTGATCCATATCACTGTCTTTTTCAAATAATGCCATTGCAACTTTACCAAAAACTACTGAACGGATTTGAATACAGTTTTCAGGAAGTACAGAAATTACAAGACCAGTTCAATTTTGCGTGAGGTCCATGAGCTGCCTTGGCAGAGGTCTGCTCTCTTGAAGTGCTTTCTAGTTTCTTTATGATTTGGCCTTGTACTACAACTTGATCTAGAGTTTCAAACTTATTGCTATGAGTTAATATCTGCTAACAAATTTGCATCACTTAGAATTTGTCTTTTTAAATAACCCACACTATAGCGACCAATACAAACTTCCACGGTTCAAAAGAAGTGTTAACACCATCCTTGACACTGTTAACTTTCCCGTCTTGTTTGTGTTTTCCCTCCTCATTACTTTAAATTAGCCGTTAGCATCAGGCGGGACAGTGCTAGCCGGTTTCTCTTCATTGGTTTGCATTAGCAGTATTGTGGGGCCAGCACTGCTAAGGTTTTCCCAGTCATCTCCCATTAGCTGGAGTCTGGAGCTAGCTTTCCCTTCCCATTACTGTGAGTGACAGCGTGGACCGGTGGAGGAGAGCCAAGAGCTTGGAGGACAATGATTTGATTCTGCTTATGCGTCACAACACACATACCAAACAGAAGCCATACTGCAGCTGACAAATAAAATAGAAAATACATGGCTCTTAGTGACGGCTTTTGTCACTAATACCAAGATTGCCAGTTCAATTCCCGTTTCAACTGACAAATAGCTTCAGCTTGTTGCTTGCTCAAAGTCTGTTTTTAACTAACTATACAAATTCATGAACACTGACCAAAAATAAATAAATCAAGTTCCTACATTATGCAAAATTTACTTTTATTAATTTTGTTCCTAAAAATTAAAGTTTTTTATTTTTGTTTGAGTTATAAATTATGTATCTTCAACAGCTGAAAACAGGCTGGAGTATAAGTGATGTCATAAATAGGGGCAAACCACAAAGTGCTCCTTCCTGCTCCTGTACTGTCAACATACGCCCAGAGAATCATTGTTGCTACCACCATTTAAGAACATAACTGATTAGAGAAGATGTGTGTTTAGCTGTGAAGGTGTCAAGGCTTTGTCCCAGAGAAGTAAAAAGTGGTTTGAGATTTTTTGGAAACCAGCACAAATGCAGTAGTATGTTCTTGTCTTATAAATAAAACTGCTTGCATCGGATAAACATTAATATTTGATGTTGCAAAGCGTACAAAATAGACTGTGAAATGAATGTGAAAAAACACATTATAGGACCTTTATGTAATAAATGTCAATTCAAAGCCTCAAAATGTGGGACAAAGGCTCAATATGAGGGACGCTGGATTTAGGCTGTGCAATGGAACACTAAGTGAGACATTCAGTCACCCAAATTTTTTGCAATTCACTGGACAAAATATAATAATAATAATAATAATAATAATAATGTATTACATTTGTATTGCAATTTACAATGTCCAAGGCATTCTCAAAGCGCTTACAATTTAGAGTCCATTATTGATTCAATCCACAGTCACACTGGTGGTGGTAAGCTACTTGTGTAGCCACCGCTGCCCTGGGGCACACTGACAGAATATTTTCTTGTTGATACCACATTCGGAAGTGAGTCATTTCCCCCACGTTGTATGCAGTGATGCACCAGCCAGATCAATGTGCGCTCACAAGAGCAGGGGCATCTTATTTATCTCAGGGTCCCCAATGAATCCAGATGGAGTGGTCCGGGAAAGTGCTCTTCATTTGAATCAAAGCACTGTTGTTTTTCATCATACATGCTTTTTGGTGCTCCATTGTGCTTTTGAGCAATCAACAATATCCTGTGTACTTGACGTGAGAGTAGGTAGCATCTCAAAGGTAGAGGCAATAGATAAGGAGAGATTTGTTTGTTTGTTTTGATCTAAGGAAATTTTAGGTTCCTTAGTAACAAGAGTGTAGTGATTAAAGATTGCTGGCCACCATACATGTTCCTGGTATACCCCACCTCAGGCCCATAATTTTCAGTACGTTTCTGCCAATGTAAATTTACATCTCTTTTTTTCAGTCATTCATAGAAATATTGTGCATTCAGTTATGGTTTTCGGGAGTGGTGGTTATTTTTTTGGCTTTTTTTGCCCACAAAACTACCACCTACCGGATTTGGAATAATTTAATGATTCTCTGTAAACTCTAGACAAGACTGTATGTGAATAGCAGATCATCAATTTATTAGATTCTTTGTCTTAAATTAATTGGCTTGTTGTGTGGCCGATTAGTTATTTGAGCTCACAAGTAAATAAATAATTTTCTACCCAAGAAAATGAATTGAATGAAGTATATATTTGCAAATCCTTTTTAAATTTGTCAACTAACCTGCCCAATAAATCCTTAAAAACACTATGGACGGAAATCTTGCTATGTCACTATTCAAAACATTAAATTCCACTACTTCTAAATCATATGGTTGATTTGTCTAAAATGCTATATGCCTTCATTGCCTGCAAAAAACCCTGGCCAACCCAACCTAAATCCCAAACCCAGTAATCTAAACCCGAAATCAGAAAAACAACAAGTAGTTAACCAGGACTAATTCACATTTTAAGGACTACACCAGTTGCGAATTTTGCCCCATGAAAAAAAAAACAAAACAAAGTATTATGATGAACATTGAATTTGTAGTTTAGTTTTATAAAGACACTGATTGCTGTAGTCATCTGTGGAAGACAAAAAATACAAACTTAACTAAAATTGCTATAAAAATGGAAATGGTGATCTTAAAAACATTTTACCATATTGCCAACCCTTATACTAAACTAAATTCCATACCCAATCCAAACCCTTACTTCTAAATCTCTCTTGGTGGATATGTCTTGAATGTTAAACGACCTTTCTTTGCTTCGAGTCGTGCAAGTTGTGACGAATCGTAGAAATCGTACAAATCCTAGTTTGGAGATGGAGCGGTGAGAGAGTGATTGTGAAAAACCCGGGCCTCAGTGGTGGAGTACATTGAGTATTTGGAAAGTGGATGACTTCCAATGGCGACAGTGCATTCTGGGGCTGACGTGAATGGAAAAGACGGGATCGGGCAAGCGGACGGGAGACCAATCAACGGGTCCTGATTGCCTTAGGTATCCCGGGGCAAATGATCGATCTTGGGGCACGAGGAGGGAGGGGGTGAGGATAAGTGCCCCAGACACTCCAATACAAAGGGCTGTCATATCCTTCACCTCCGCCGACGCCCTTAGATCCCGGTAGACTACTCAGGAACAAGGCGGGGATGGGTTGATGGTGTAGTTTGTTATTGACAGTCGGTGGCTTAGATAGGGGGAAAGAAGATTGCATTGTTGTCGATCAGAAGGTAGTTGGGACGAAGATGGTTAGAGGGTGCAATGTTTAAAATCAGGAAAAGTCAATTCTAAATGGGACTAAATTAAAATAAAATGAAATAAAGGTCTAAATTAGCAATTAATCTGGAATAAACCCAGACTAATTTGGATCTAAACCAGGACTTTATCAGGACTAAACTATTAAACTACTAACTAAAAAGTAGTACTAAGCCAGATTTTAACCAGAACCTAAAACCAATTTTAAACCTGGACTAAAAAAAGAGGAAAATTGGTACTAAACTAGGACTACATTAGGGATTAAAAATAAATAAAGCAATACTAACAGATCTAAACCAAAACTCAAAACTAATTCTCAACTAGGACTAGAGCAAGATAAATACTAATCCAGGTCCCAAAATCTGTTCTAAACCAGGTCTAAATCATGAAGAAAATGCAGCACAAAAACTTTCATTAACAAGCACTAAACATAAATTAAAATAATAAAATTATGCCTAAAAAGATCTAAACTGCACTAAACCAGCAGACATACAGACAAGCTACAATATTTTGGACCAAAAAAGTAAAAAGAGTTTGTCTGACAAAATGGCTATGCTCTTATTCAAGCTTAAATAGTGACCTTTTTAATGCTTTAACTTATGCTTCAATAAGTTAGCTTAAACCTAAACCGACCAAGAATGCACTTGTTTGCTATACTTTCTCTTGTGAGCTAAACCAGGACTAAACCTTGACTAAACTTAAAATGACACTTTCCCTCAGTATTTAAAGATTATACAATTTTTATGTTAATGCTTTTGCCACATCCTCATTGCCCTGAATCCCCTCCTCTTAGACCTTAGCATTTCAATCCAAGTATTCTTTTGAGTCCTGCCCTGTCCATGCCTTCTTGTAAAATAACAAAAAGCCACCAACTCTACAATTACATATCTATCGCTATCCCCTTCACCAATGTATGCTCATTATTTTCATATCAGCCCAAAGATTGAATAGTGTAATTATTCTCAAAGCTAAGACATATGCTTGGCCTACTTAATTAAACCAGCCCTGAATTTAACACTTAACTTGGATGTTGTGACAGTGAGAATTGAGTTTCCAAGTCATGTGTGGGGCATTAATGAATGATCGGACATCTGCCGAGGCAAACGCCGGCTTTATTAGGATCCGGGAAAGGTCGGAAAATGAATGAGGTTCACATATCAGGGCTGACCTCCTTAACGACGCACGCATGTACAGTCATTGGATTCAATTTTAACACATGCTTGTAGTGCTAAGAAAATACATTAAGATAGGCCTGACATGAATATAGGGAAAATTGTGCTATTTAGCAGCAAGTCCATTTCTTCTGTAGGAAAATGAACAAGCCCCCAGGCAGTTTACATATGTGCTCTACAATTGACCCTAACTTTAAGAGAAAATGTAATCTATGGACACAAAGACAGAATGGTATGCAGAATGTAGCGAAATTAAATGTAGAAAATGTCAATTTTCAATATTTATTATTAAAGGGGATATATTAGAACTTTTGTTAAGCTTTCTGAATAAGTCATGGCATTTCCAGTTCTTTCATTTTAATTTAAAGAAAATGAAAGACCTATACACATTAAAAAGAACAAATAGAACTTTTTAATGTGTATATTAAAAAGGTCTATTTGTTTTTCTCTCCTGAAAAGCAGATAAGCAACTTTTGCCTTCTCTTCTATACGGCGAAGTTAGTCTGGAACTGCTCCCATAGACCGCCATTTCAGAGGTGGGACTAACAGGTGCAAAATTAACCAATCAGAGAAACGGCGGACGTGACTTCAACTAAAAGAAAAGTCTGGTACGAGGAATAGGTCGTTTATGGGAGCGGTTCCAGACGTATAGAAGAGCAGGCAAAAGTCTGGCTGGCCAAGTAAGAAGGTATTCTGCTACTGAGTAAGTCACTGTCTCAGGATGTAAGATTTTAAAGACATATTTGGGATTTTTTGCAGTTTAGGATATTATGAAATATTACAAAATAAGTACTTCATTTGTTAATATTATAATTTTTTATTACAGCATAGTTCTGCAAAGCCCCAGTACATGTTTTAAGGCCCCCAAAATCTAGCACCTTTAACCTTTTCTTAATTACTGGCTGCAATCAGACTAACAGTACATAGTAAAGTGCAATTTACTGTCTGCATGTCTTTGGATGGTGTGAGGATGCGATAGTCCATGGAAAAAACTTGCCGTAACACGGAGAGGACATATCTAATGCACCATACACCCCATACTATTATATTAAAAGTTTGAATTTCCGACAACACGTGAACGCACCGCAAAGTCTGTAACAAGTTTATTTAATGCCTTCACTGAATTTTCTACAAATTCTCAAACTCTGGTTAAATAAAAAAAAGTTTGTAGCCTTTAAACTTAATCCAAAAACATCTTCTCCTCCGTTCTTGGTGACTCAATCCATTATCTACACATTTATTTATCCTCGTCAGAAGGTAGGCGCAACCTTCATTTTTTTTTTCTTGATGAAAACCCTTTCAGAAAACCTGCACTAGCTTTTGAGATGATATGAATCGGTAACCTTGAAGGAAATTGAGGTGAGAGGAGAATGCGTGAGAACATACAAAGACAGAATGCTCCGTGGGGATATCGTTTTCAGTCATGTTAGGGTAAGCTCAACATGGTCCTGCTTGGATGGTTGATCGGAATAGACGCAATGTGAAGGAGGTAGCAATTGAGTTGTTCCCAGGGACAAGGTAATAAGCAGGTACAGGTAATTTGGTCAGTCTTTCCCCCTTAGTGCATCCACTCCGGGCATGGATGAAGAAAGCACCAAAAGGATATCGTGGTCCTTTAAATGGAATAGGCAACAATAGGGAGTTTGCTTTTACTGCTTTATGGGAATTTATATCTACAAGAGAAAAGACAATCAATAGATTTTAAGGATGGTGATTTTATACTAGGAGTGCATAAAGGTAGAGGGCTTAGTCTCTTTGCAAGGAAGTTGTGGGTTTGATATTTAGACTAGGGGTGGGCAATACAGTAATAAGTAATGAATTGTGAAGTTATGAGGATCTGCTAATCTGGGAATATTGCGCATTCATTTGTTCACCGATCTTCGCTGTACCTAGTTGCAGGGCGAACCAAAGGGTAAAAAATGAAAATAAATAGTATTATGAAGAACAGTAGATTGGATGTACACTGAATTAGTAGATTTCATGAAGCAGTTGTCTTCTCTGCATGACAAAAAAAGCATATATTGACTTTTTTTTACCTCATTGCCCACCCCTACTCCCGTTCAACAGTCTACAAGAACCTCCTGAGTAGGAATAATTGTGGTTTCTTCTATGATAGATTTTGAAAGCACAAACGGTGGTAAACTACCTAGCCATAGCTGTCCTGGGTCAGACTGACAGAGACGTGGCAGCCATACCACCAGATTCTTATCTCTATCGGGTCATACTAACACACTCTTTCAAGCAAGGTGAGTGTGGTGTTTTGCCCAATGACATACCAAACAGGTTGGAGTGGGAATTGAACCTATAGTAACTGCTCTACCACCAGCTACTGTCCAGGTTAACCCATAGTTGCATGGACAGTCTACTTATATTAGGAATATGTTGAATTTATGAATAAACAAATTCCTTCTTTGTATTTTCAGCAGACTCAACCAAAATATGCATTTCTGGCCTCTCTGAAAACTGGACAGAAGGTTGGGCATGGTGTCATTAGTTGAATTATGTCACAACCCATTTACATACGCTAAAGTTTACTAGCCAAAACCATCTCCTAAGTTCCAGATTTGTACTTTTTCTTCGATGTAAGCTTTGGTGCTTGACCTCTTGGCTTGCTTTTTAAACAGAGCAGCAAAGGACAGACATTTCATTATGCTGCAATTTTTTTCTTTGTGTAAATGTTAAGCGTATAAGAATTTCAGGCGTGTAAAATGTCATCCAGTAAATTTGTGCTCCCTCACTCGCGCTCTGTTTTTGCAATTATAACCTCCATTAATTATGAATCAGGCCGGATGGCTGCGGCAAGCGTGTCTGCCATAGCTGTCTGCAAACTCCGGAATCAACTTTGGAAGATTTTTTATTTTCACATATTCCACCGTTGTAACTTCCTACAGCCTAGCCCAGCAACTACGATGGACAATGGCCAGTTGGAATACCTTTGACTGTCGCATTCATTTACTAGGGGCAATTTACTGTCACTGCTATGTCTTGGGATGTCTTTGGATGGTGGAGCAGGAGAGAACCCACAGTAACACGGGGAGGGCATACAGACATCAATTAGAAGGATTGTGTGTTGGCTGGTTTGATAATCGAGCTGGATGACTGGAGAATGATTGTTTTAATTTTTGTAATTTTTGTTAGGGGTGCCTAAAGACTGATCTTGCAACAATGGGAAATTAGTCGCAGGGCTGACAGAGACATTGACAGACAACCTTTCACTAACACATTAATGCAATTTAGAGTTACATATCCTGCCTGTCTTTGGATGGTAGAACAAATCTGGGGAGAAGAAGCAAAAGTGCCTCAAGAACGCGGTCTATCTAACAGTAATTATGAGAACGAATTAGTAGTAATAATAATTCTTGCTGAGAGTGGAAAATATGTATTTGGCTCTAAGGCTTCTTGAGAGGTGATGAATTAATAAAAGCAGCCAGACATTTTTCGGTGGCTGAGTCGCTGAGTGGCATCCGCCTTGGATTCTGCCGTTAGTGGTTCTCTTTCTCCAGGTGACTGACTGCACAAATGGCACCGGCGCGCACACTCCTCTTTTGGATGGAGTGAATATGGCAGAAATGGTGTAATCAAGTCCAATTGAGGCAAAGCGCGCTATACTTTGTCCACTTGAATTCACCGCTGACAAGCAGTTTGGGCACAGAACCGGAGTTTTGTGTGTGTGTGTGTGGAGGGGGGAGGGGGGGTTTGAAAAGGTGAATGCAGGAATGATCCTAGGGGCAGACAGGTAAGGCACACCAACACTGTAAGACTTCGATGTCAAAATTGAATCAACCATTCCAGATAAGAGCTACTGTCATATAAACCTAGCACTTGACGTACACTTGTTGTCTATGCCAAAAAAAATAACATCTTGAAACCAGTATGAAGACTTATTTGCACCTGCGTCAGACTGGCTGAGTATCCTCAAGGACCCGTCCATAGAGGGGTCCAACCACGGCTTAGCTCAGTCGGTAGAGCGTGCAGCCCATATTGAGAGCCTACAATGCTCACACTTGCATTGTGAGTTTGAATCCCACTCAGTTTGTTATCACTACACTCTTCTTGCTAATTTTCTGTACTGTCAAATAAAGCCAGAAAAAGCCCAAAAATAATAATAGATAAAAGAACTGAAAGGAAATAGTGTAATGTCATAATGAAATTCACTGAAAAAGTATTTGGAAGACATTATTTTGGAATTTTATGTTGTATGTTCTCTGTGGCCCCTATTGCCCCCGTATTTATACTAACAATTTTCAATATAATTTAGACAAAATAAGTCATATTAATTATATATACCACTGATTAAAAAAAACTGAGAGATATTAATCAAATGAGCCTGGGGGGCCACCCAAACTATTTGTACCTAGGCCCCAGAATTCTGTGTTACGCCCCTGGTAATTTGTATTCTTTACATACAGTATAATTACAATAGGATTTTGCATTTTTGTAAATACTGAAAGGTGCAGTAATGTAGTTGAATAAACTATAAAGGTTGGGAGGCTTAGAGTAATTGATTATCTACCTAGCTTGAAAGGTTGATTATAATTTTGGGTTAAATTTTATAACTGAGTTCTCCCTGTGTTACTGTAGAACTAAACTTTCCCTCTGTTAAAACAGATTTAAGGCATGTAAACACATAAAA
>JAVQJW010352467.1:0-13486 GCA_036025195.1 Hypseleotris klunzingeri
GAATATATATATATATATATATATATATATATATATATATATATATATATATATATATACATATATAGAGGCTATATATACTAAAAACTAAGGCAATGAACACATGTCACAATAGATAAAAATTGATTGCTCTGCACTGTATGATACAACAACAAATCTATTAAAGTTAACAAGTATTGCTATTGCTACTCATATACAGCAATTCTGTGTCATTCCCATTCCAATAGATCATTACACATGCATGACTTCACCAAAGTGCAGCCTGTTCCTGAGAATTTTGCAAGTCAGGACAGCTACAACTAAAGCACTCACATCACATGCACACTCACGTACAGTAGAGTGAGCAGTGCTGTGGTCCTCCGGTGGTTAGAGCTGGTACTGCAGAGTTAAAGAAGTGCTTCTGAGTGGCTGACTTATGCCCTTTCCTGCTCAGGCAAACGTCCAAACGCCTGCTCAGCACATGTCGCACCAGTGTTTCACAGAATGATTAGGTAGGATTCAGAAAGAATTAAACTACTTTGATCAAACTAATTATTTTCTTGTCTGAGTGTAAAAAATATATAAATAAATGGTTAATAATGACACATTTTGACGTCACAACAAGATCAAGTCAAAAGGTGGCACCAAACTCTGTCACAGTGACAGAACAGTGCACTCTTCTACACTCCAAAATTATGAAATGAGGTTTAGGTCTTTTTTGTGAAATGTGTTAATTTTACTTCTTAAATACAAAGCTAATAGAATGTTTCAAGTATGTAAGTGTAAGCTGACTGAAAAAATGGCAGCTATACTCTGCCCACTGTCTATCTAACTATCACAAACAAACCAGTCTCAGAACATACTGGCAAAATGGGAACTGTGTCTTGCTTAACGACACAATGGCAATGTGAACTGATTAGAGCTGGAATCAAACCACCAACCTTCTTAAAAATATTATATAATTTTCATGAAATGTAACTAATGCTGTAACATCTGCCTCATAGGGAGACATAGTCGTTGTTCAGAAATGTAAATGTGAGAGACTTAAAAAAGCTTCTGTCATGTTGCTCTTAATGAATCTTTCTGCACAAGCCAAGTCAGCACTACGCTGTCAGTCCTTTAAAGAGCACACTACATTTTCTCGCTGTACTTTTTCTCGGCCTCTCTCTCTCACATATGTTGGGCGCCTCATTCCCGCAGCAGCAGGAGCACAAAAGGTTTACACATTCATAAACGTTATGTTTTTGTGCGTCTATGGTGTGCGTCATGGAAGAAAACCTGCCCCTGTGTTTTATGCATATGAATGAATGGCCTTTACACAGGGACTAGCTCCTCCCTAGGAAATCCATGACTGTACTTTCCAGAAATAGAGTATGACTTGCTCAAAGTGGAACTAATGCATCAGCCACGGGTGTCCACGGAAGCACTTGATACTATGGATGAGCAGGGTGCATTGCCTGCTGTGTGTAGCTCGGTGCAAAGATATGTGAATAAAGATGAGTATAGCTGGTTGGTTTCCCATACAACTATACGAAAAATCACTCAGATATTAGAGACGGGTGATGTAACTATAAAAGTACAGTTTCACAAAAAATGATGAAGATGATGCATTCAACTCAATTTCACTTTACGAGATGCTGTATTTCTTCATTAGCTTGTTGCAAAAAAAATACTTCTATCAGCTTTAATCCACACTGTCAAGATTGTATTTGAGATTTCATAAATTAATGTGAAATGGTCCATGTGAGTTGAATCAGATATTTCTAGTTGGGCAGATTTGCATAAGTAAACTGAGTCAATGAAATATTTTTCATGTAAATGTTTCACTGTGTTTATACAATTAAAAGTAACACATTTTAACAGAGGATGGGAAATTTCAGTGAATGTAATACGAGATGTCTAATGAGTGGAAGTTCTATGGATGAGAATTTCTTGTTGAAGCCAAAAGTCTGAGACAACTAAGACAACTTATTTTCAAAGATGTAGTTCTTGTGCTCATTAATGGAGCAAAACAAACAACAAAAGGCTTTGATTAAGAGAAAAATATCTTATAAAACCCAGAAATCTGTTAAAAGACAACCGTATTTGGTATGCATCAGTATATTGCACACCCTTAAAATGCACCCAGACAGCAGAAGAGCCATAGTGTTGTAGTGTTGTTGGTGTGTGTGACGCATGTAATATGAGTCACTATGAATGAAAAAGAGGGTTACAGCAAAGCCCATTGTCACCGGATTACCTTTGCAACAGGTTGAGATGACTACTGCTCTTACTATAACAGTCATCTCCTACATAGTCTATATTTGCAGCTCTGATAAACTTCCTTTCTTTGTCCCTAAACCGGATGAAAATTTACGTCTTTATTTTGGATGATGATGTAAAAGGTTGTCACTATAGCAACACAGGCCTGTCATCCCAGAAAAGCCACACCATATGTCCAAGTAGCATTTTGTGTGTTTTAATCCCATAAAGACATGGAGTACAAGCAGAACAAGATGTAGGTCAATAATATATATTTCAGTTGGCTTTAGTTTTTAGTATCTTAAAAATTAATATCCACGCCCATTGTCCACTTTATTGGAGAGATCATGTTCCTAATAAAGTGGCACTCAGAGTGGTGTTCTGTTGCTGTAGCCCATGTGCTTCATGTTTTGTGTCTTGTCCATTCAGAGATGGTGTTCTCCAGATGTTGATATTACCTGAGCTAATGTATTTCTTTACTCTGAAATATATAAAAAAAAGTCTATGGCATCAACAAAGCATTTTCACACATTGAACTGCCACTTACATTGTATCTTTTATTTGTAAACCCTTGACATGGTTGTATGTAAAATTAAACAGGTATACCATACTCAAAGTCACTCTCTTCTCTTCTTCATTCTGATGCCTTCAATAAATGTGCTACTAAATTCATAAGCTTGATGCAATGTTAAGGGTAATAGCTTACAACTGGGAAAATTGATCTTTCTAATAAAGTATCCAGTAGGTGTCAAAAGCTTAGACATGTAATAAACATGTTAAAATGTTTTTATTAGTGTCAAAATGTGGTAAAAAAAGACATCAACTTCTTTGACCTTCCTGCTTACCTTGCCACTAGAGGGTGCATACATATCCTTTCACATACTGTAGTGCAATGATTAAAAAAAGCCATGTAGGTAACTCAAGAGGCCCTGGTGAAATACCCATTCTATTCCACTATAATGTTATACAACGCCAAGACACAGTTACAGGGTTTTCTATTTGTGCAATTAGTATGGAATAAAGCATTAACATGGGGTAATTTTTTCGTCTAATAGCCCCTCAAACTGCTTACAGACTTTATGTGCAAACTCTACAGGAGCCGTGCATTACTCACACACAGCACGCAGATGGGAGACAGATGTTTAATCGACAAGGTCAAGGAGTCCATACAGTAATTGTCTCCACTGTTTCTCAGTATTGGGTGCATTGTTCAGATCCCCACATCCATATAAATCCAGGAAATTTCCTCTGGAATGGAAACAATGTCCTTTTGCGTTATGGGGCTATTTGTGTTTCTTTGCTTTCCCTCTCACTGTCTCACGCAGTAGTGCTCAGAACGCACCAGACATCTACAAAACAGCAAAGATTTCCCTCCTGTGAAATTGTGCCGACATGTCCAAAGTGCAGTTTGTGGTTGGCCAACTGTGGGATTCAACATGGCCCTCAGTGTTCAATGTAATGTTTGATTTAAATTAAATGTATAATTGTTCAAAATAATGTTATATTTTCTTAATTTGGCAGTGGTTTGATTTTGGTGAAAACATAAATACTGTAGGCGGAGTTTTCCAATGGTTGCTTGGTTTACAAATAGCATTTTTGTCAGCAATGATGGACCATAGAGAGGATCTACCTTAGACAGGCTGACTCAAAGACATACACAGACAACCTTTCACTCACATGTATTCATTAAGGGCAATTCTTACCATTCTCCTGACACATACACGCTACAGTGAACTCGTACTCCGCTGTTCTGAAGTTATAATTCACAATCTCCATGTCAAAGCTGGCTTTAGTTAGGTAAGCCTGTTGTTCTTCTTATTTCTAGGCGTTTCTGTGTCTACCCCTGCAATGGTGACTGATACAAAATACAAAATAAAGACATGGAGAAGTTTCTAATCTCATTATCCCTGCCTTAGATAATCCCGCAAGAAAACATGCCTGTGTCATCTGCACTTCTCTTCACACATGCTCAACACCTTTCACAACACTGCATAACAGATGCTTTATATTGTAAAGAATTTATATTTCTGAGCTTACAATATGTCTGACATGCAAGATGCAATGCTGCTGGGATCCGAAGGCGTTAGGAAAACCATTCTGCATGGAGGAACAGGAGACATCCCCAAATTTGCCACTGGGACCAAGGTGAAGCCATTGCACATTAAAATAAATAGCAACTTTATATGTTTTCCAGTGTATTGTAGCATTCATTTAAGTGACTGTTCTTTTCGTATGTATTTTTAAATTAGCTATATGTTTTAAATTTGACAGACAATTCATGCACTCAGAAATGCTACCATTTCCTTGTTAAAAAGACTTGTCATGTTGTAAACACATAATATTTAAGTGCTGTTACTGATGTATAGAGAATTGGTTTCCAAGTCTGAATTTACCTGATTCCCCAGTGTGCAATTCTGTTTAGTATCCAGGAGATGGCAGCATACCTAAACATATAACAGCACTAAGAAACACTGTGAGAAAGAAGAATAAAGCAATGCAACTAATAGACAAAAAGTGGAAAGGCTGAAGCTGCATCATATTGTATTTGGTAACAGTTCAGTAATGTTTTGTAATTGTTGTGTGTGTTGTAATGCAAGTATTTGTTGTATATATTAGTATTATTTTTAGAACAATCATTTGTGATCATGTAATATTGTCTGTGTTTTCTCCAGGTGACTTTTCATTTCCGGACCCAGTTGTGTAATGATGAGCGTACAGTGATTGATGACAGTAAAGTGGTTGGAACGCCCATGGAGATAGTGATTGGAAACATGTTCAAACTAGACATCTGGGAGACATTGCTGGCTTCTATGAGGATCGGTGAGGTGGCTGAGTTCTGGTGTGACACTGTTGTAAGTGTATAGATTATTTAGTGTCCATTCCTCCCTTCTTGTTTACAATGTTGGTGTTTTAGAACAGGTGCAATAAACAAAAAAGTATATTAGATTATACATTCGATTATACACACTAATTGATTTGCTAGTTAATAAAACACAAACTGCTTGTCACCCAATTACTAGACAGTAAATTACAACAATTAGTCTGCAGGCTGTTCAAGAGAAACTTGCTGAAGACCAAAAAGATAGTTATTTAAATAATTCTGAACATGCTATTATTGATGATCTACTGGAAAGGCTGCAAGATTAAAAGATGAAGGACAATGGTCCCAGAAAATATTTAGAGAGTCCAGTGGGCAAAAATGCCATGTTGACTCAGGAGTCAGAAAATAATAGTCTCGGGGTGGAAAAATGTTGCACACCTCTTGCAACCATACCTACCTTGTTTTGAAAAGAGCTTTAGATTTGAATTATTATTAGTCTGTAGATTACCATGGAATTAATTAAACATAAAACCTTTAAGCAGAAAGGACTGAGCAGAGACAAACGCACCACTTTATTAGGTCCAGAGTATACCTAATAAACTGGCCTGTTGGTGTAGTTTTATGACCTGTGATCAGAGTAATAGTAATATATAAGTCTTGTGTGAGTTTGGGATATGTGTCAGTATATTTTGGTTGGTGTTAGTTTGTGGCTCTTCTGTCAGTGACAGATGGGTTGAGGTAGTGTCATTAATCTGCAGCAGCTTCACTATTCTGTAATCTAAATCCTGCTGACTCAGCACTGGCTCCCTTCTCCTCTGATTAGATTTGATGGGGCTCATCGAAACTGTTGGCCCACAGGTACAGTGTGCCTTTAGCTAACAGAGGGCCAACTTTACCAATTACACAGGGCTAGTCTAGAGGATTACATAATCTGAGGTGGATGTAAGAAAAGCCTACATACAGTATTTAGTAAATAATGGTATAAGAAGACCTAATGAATCTACAAAACCTACAGAGACAAAAATTAACCTTTCTATCTGAATTTTCATGTTGACATTACTTACCTGTCTCCTTCTCAGCACACTGGTGTTTATCCACTTGTGTCAAAGAGTATGAGAAGAATTGCTGAAGGTAAAGACCCAGTGGAGTGGCAGATGCATACTTGTGGAATGGCTAATATGTTCGCGTACAACAGTCTCGGCTATGGCGATCTGGACGAGCTAATAAAAGAACCAAAACCATTGTTCTTTGTGCTTGAGTTGATCAGGGTGAGTGAGAAATCATATTGGGCAGTGCAAACTTAAAGGGTATAGGTAACAATTTGATGGCAGTTATTGAATAATAACAGATTGACTGTATGTGCATTTGACAGGTGCAACAGCCTAATGAGTACAACAGGGAGTCGTGGGCATTGAGTGATGAAGAGAGACTTAAGGTGGTACCTGTCCTGCATGGTCAGGGCAACAAGCTCTACAAGCAGGGCCGCTACCAGGAGGGGGCTCAGAAGTATAAAGAGGCAATTATCTGCCTCAAAAATGTACAGACAAAGGTACACATAAAACTGTATATGACGTACTGATCTGTAAGCAAAAATTAGTTCAAAATATGCATTATTTCAGGAGAAAGCATGGGAAGCTCCTTGGCTAAAGTTGGAAAAAATGGCCAACACGTTAACACTAAACTACTGTCAGTGTCTGCTGCGCTTGGAGGAGTACTACGAAGTCATTGAGCACACTAGTGATATCATCAACCAGCACCCAGGTTTGGAAACATACACAACAATGTTCTTTAATAGACATATGCGAATCTGGCCTTCTCAAGGCCCCTACACTTTAGTTCATTATTCATTCATTCCATGGCACAGTCACTTCTGGTGGTTGTGGTAAGTAACCTCAGTAACCACAGCTGCCATATGACAGACAGACAGAGCCATATTGTACCAAAGGCCTGTCTGTCTGACCACACAATAAGTGGTTTGCCCAAAGACATAACGGCAGTAACTAATTAGAGCAAGGATCAAACGACCAACTTTCAGATTGCTGTGAACTCCAAAAATGCTTATTTCTGTATGTCTCCAGAACAGGCGTACTTATGTGTACTGCTCTCATTCACTCTGCCTTTGACTTTGAGCTTTTATTGGCTTACTGACACAATGTTATCACAGACACTAAGTCATATGCATGTGAAGTTACGCTTCAGCACTACAGTAAAGCTTGATTACCCAGCCTTGAAGATAGATCTTTTGATAACAATTTTGTTTGTATATTTTATATGTCCATAAAATGCACCACTCTAAAAAGGTCACACGTTTAATATAGTACACTAACCATACACATAGATAACATATGGACATGTTCATCCACAGGTGTGGTGAAGGCCTATTATCTGCGAGGAAAGGCCCACAAGGAGGTGTGGAACGAAGCAGAGGCCAGACAGGACTTCAGCAGGGTTTTGGAGCTGGACCCCAGCATGAAGAAGGCTGTCAAAAAGGAACTTGCTGTTCTTAACATGCGCATGGAGGAGAAGAACCAGGAAGACAGGGAGAAATACAAAGGCATGTTTTAACCTTCTAAATGGGACATGTTTTTTCAAAACAAAAAAAAAGAATGAACAAAGTGTTTCCAATGATGGATGTTTCAATGATTTGCTGCAGTTTAGACCTGCATATAGACCTAATTCAAAACTGGTTAGTCCTACTTTAAATCAAGTTTATTCTGTTTAGACCTGGTTTAGTATCCATGTGTTGTCTTGCCTGGCCACTCTTTTCCTGGCTGGCCAGGCTATGTGTTGTCCTTTTGTAATATATTTTCTGCATTGATTTGGTCTTGACTTAGTCCAATAAAATGGTACATGGGGAAACAAATAGTCTCTGTGGTGATTACAGTGTGCAAACCACTGTTCTAAATATCATAGCTTGTCTTTCACCATAATTGTAAAATCCCTTAAGTCCACTAGGTGGGGCTCTATACACGGTTTCAGTTTTATGACTAGGATCTTAAAATCTGCCCTTTAAAGAATCTGCCTAAGCAGCATTTATATCTCCGAGAGTATGAATATTTAAGACTATCAGGACTAATAAAAATAAATGATCCGTGTTGTATCTTGCACTTGTCTCCTCCCCTCAGTCCTGCAGGAGCTCACTGTAGTTTAATGAGTTGCACTGTAGAGTACCATGACTTATATTTGAAAAGCACAGGGTTGAATGAGAAGTCACGACTGTAAGTGTGCATGGAAAGAAAGCATGATAAAACTCACATACCATCACCTCTGAGTTACTACATTACATCACATGGCAGTCCTCTGTTTGATAGGGAATCCCCATTCTTCTGTCTCTGGCCCTCCCCCCATCTGGCTGCAGGTCACTGTAGTGAGCAGTCATTCTGGGAATAGGCTGACGCTAATGCACCAGTCTAATGATGAAGAAAATCAATGTGAGCGGTTCAAAGCAAAGAAAAACCCACGGACCACTATAATTTACCCCAGAGTATCCATTCAGTCCATTACCGCCACCTTAAACTGGATATTTCCTGCTACGCTACTGACTGTCGCCCCTGTTAGGACAAGTAAATGAGGACTTGTTTGCTCCTCATCACAATAAGACAAAGAAACATTAAGGGTATTTCACAATGCCTTAAACTCCATAAAGAACGAGACATTAACAGGATGAGAAGTGAGTATTCTGCATAGCAGCACTTGCCGCCCCGGGCTTTCCTCTATAAAGCAGTGGTGCTGATGTTGAGAAGAGGGATGGAAGCGGAGGAGAGAGGGGAGGAGAAGAGATCGGGCTCCACGCCAGACTGCCCCACGAGAGCCGAATCAAGTTAACGAGAATGAGGTAATGTGACACCGGAAGTCAATCTCAGAATAAGATCACTCTTGATTATGTTTAACCTTCTGAGGAGGTAAGACTAGAGGTGAGCGTCACAATCATTTGAGCTTTAAAGCATAAATAGTAAAACTTTTTCCAGTTGGATTTCCAGTTTCATTCTGAGCAACACTTAGCCTACTAAGTCCTGCTAAAAATTATAATAATTGTAGGCTATTTAATGAGCCAAATACTTATTGAGGCCCATGCATGTAGTAGGCATATTGCTACATATACGGTTTTGTCTGTAATTTTTATCACGGTGCCACAGTGGTCATCTAACAATATTTATGAGAACACTAAGGAGCGCGTCTTGGCAACGTGCGTAAAGTTGTTTTAATTTGGTGTGTCGTGAGCGGAAATGCCTTGTGCTTGCTGCATGCATTAACACTGATCCCAAGTTGAGTGTAGTCGTTGTGTTGCTGCAGTGTGGAGACGAGGGGAGAAAGTGTCTCACCTATGGTCTGCTTCACCTTCATCCATCTTTGTTCAAAAAAGACCTGCTTTGGCTTATTTTAGGCGGATATTGATGCGTAAAGAGCAAGGTATCAGTTTTTCTTTGTCAAGTGGAGAATCTGCGAGTGTTCTGCTGGAATAAATCAAACTGGGATGTAAAGGAAGGTAGAAGAAAGTAGATGGAAGTATGGTGTTCGTCTTTGTAGGGATCACGTCTCCCCTCTGATGGTTTTTCATTTAGGGTTTTCTTTGCTTTTTAAATCTTGTAGTTTAGTCTGTCTCTGTGGTCTGTGAAAATTGTGTGATTTTTTAAAATTAGAACACTGAATTTATTGCAGGCTACTTTTCTTATATAAGCTAACCCTTTGGAGACTTCAACATGGCCATCAACACAGACACTGAATACCAAAAGACCAACTTGGGAGAAGGCGGAGGTGCCCAGCCCGCAGACGCTCATGAGACAGAGAAACTACTGGCAGTAACCACTGAACCAGGAGGCAATGGGATGAAGATGTCCACCTCTTTCAACATGAGTGGTGACAAGGGTCTGGATACTGACCAAAATGGCCACAGTCTTCCTCTGAGGTCTGGTTCAGCTGGACATCTGACCGCGGCCGCTCCCCTGTCTCCATCCCGGGCCAGTCTAAGTCGCTCATCTACAGGCAATGCTACCGTCCAGGAGGCCCCCAAACCCAGGGACTACCTCATCCTGGTCATCTGCTCCTGCTTCTGCCCAGTGTGGCCCATCAGCATTGTGGCGCTGGTTTACTCCATCATGGTAAGTGACTTTGGATATAACTTTCAATCCCTGAAAATGTTTGCAATCTGAGTGCTCTGTGATGCTCAACAGATTCTCCCTTGTGACCCACAATTTTTACTCTGTCATTCAAAATCCATTACCAACCCCTCTAAGCAATGGGGTTTGCTGAGCACAAAATATGCTGACTCTGCCTTCTGGAGTAAAATGTGACTTTTTATGATAAATAACCCTTCTTAACCATCCAGTGTTGGGGTTGTATTGTAACATACTGTAGATTTGACTAATTTGGTTAATTAATTCACTCAAAATACAATTTATATTAAAAAATACAACAAGAATAAGTACCAATAAATAGACTGGAACACTACATAAAAGAGGCGACAGAACGACAAGGCGTGGTCTACATAACACATGAAATATGATGCAGTGGAGATCCATTTACAGCAGTTCTTTTTCTCCTTGGATTGAATGACATATTTGAAAAGTGACTGCACCACATCCAGCGGTGGCAGGGTGGCAGGTGGTAAAACAACTTGTCCACTACTCAGATCCAACCAGTGTTGTTGTGTTGTGTTTCTTGTGCAAAACATTTCACATCACTGTGAGTCTGCCCTAGGGCAGCTGTGACTATGGAGTTTAAATTGCTTGCCACCATCAGTTTAAACGTTTTTATAAATCAAACCAAATATTATATTAACTGAATTCTCTGGTGCTCCTGATGGAATCAGTTACATTTGTTACGATGTGTTGCTTCTGTAATGTCACTTTTGTGGGCTCCATAGACCAAAGGGACTATCAAACGGTATATCTACAAGACAGCCTGTACCTTAGCCCAAGCGAGAAGCATCATGATGAACCCACTGACATTCACAAGTCATCCACTCACCAATGGTGCAAAGTGAGTGTGAGTGAGAGAGAGTGATGTTTGACAGAGGGCAGGAGAAAGAAAAGTGAGGTAACAGGAGCTGGCCACTAACTCGAAGGCTTGAGAAGTCAATTAAGTTTCTCTACAGAGGGCAGCTTGTAGTAGTTATCCGGCTCTGTGGCTCTCATCAACACACTCCCACTTTCCTGAGGTTATAGCAAGGGAACAGGGAAGCAAGATCAAAACACCATTCACTACAAGGCCAGATGGGTGTGAGAGAGAGACAGCAAATGGCTATAAAGTAGTTCCTATCACTGGATTACACAAGAATTGAATCAGCCGTGTCAGATAAGTTCTAGTGCTCAGTTGAATCAAGGAAACACAAGGTTTACTGTGAACAAATGTATCCAAAGTAATGTAGCTGATGCAGCCTGATGAAGTCTCATATCACTAAGGCTCACTAAGTGCTAATACCCCCCAGCTCAAAGGAAGTTAATGTTACATGAGAGAGGAAATGGGCTTGTGAGGCTAGAAACCTGCAACCTGAGGCAAAAAGGATGCAATTTTCCTCCAGTAGTTTAGTGTGACATCGCAATAAATTGTAGCTGTTGCAGCTGGAATAGGGATGAGGGAAGTGAAAAACTGCATAGTCTATTTATTATGTTGTGAACATGTTTTAGACCTGTAGTGCTACACTAGCGCCTTGCTGAACAGTTTTCTTTGTATTCTGAGGTCAGTAAAGGCACCACATCTGTTGCAAGATGTAAACAAAGTACCATAACACCATTGTTTGACAAGGTGGCAGTGATTCAAGACTGATCAGAGCGGTTTGTTCAGTAACCAAAATGCAGGCAGTTCAGTCCAATTGGCTCGGTTCATACTGCTGTTGTGCCCTTGGGCAAAATCACCTTATCTATGAATGTGTTTAAGTGCTAAATGGTTACCTAGAAAATACTTCTTCTGCTGCTATAGCCATTCATCTTCAAGGTTTGATCTTTTTTGTACATCAGGTCGTCTCCTCCATACTTTGAATCATGGGCCGTTTGAGCTGCTGTACCATATTTATCATGTCAAGAAGGTGTTTCACCATTCTGATTCTTGTTTTGAACTTCAAGAGAACAGGGTCTGCATACTAAATGCAGTGATTTGCTGGCATGTGATTTTAGGTTAACTAGTTCCAGTTATAGGGCTGAGCCATTAAGTTTTGATGTTTATTCTGCATGATAGTATCAACAGCTTTTTTTTAGAAATATTGTGTGACAACAAATCCATTAAGCAAAACCACAACAACTAGTGGGAGTTACAGTACTAAGTGCATCCATTAAGGCCTTGTTTAGCCTTGTTAAAAAGAGGCAGCATGTTGTGTCACTGGCGAAGCTATCAGTGGGACAGACCAGTGTCCCATCCATCATCATCATCTCCACCAGCCCCAGAAACACCAAAAACAAGCTAGAGCCACAGAGCTCTGACAAAAGCTCTGGTGTGGAGGATTGCAGATGGCAAATACACAAGACTTGCAGTCAATTATGTGGATTGGAGAGGCAGAGGTAATAGGTTTTTACAGCACAGACCGGCCTATCCCAGTAATGGGAGGGCCCAAACTGCAAAAGTGTTATTGCACGCTCTGCAGATTTGCCTGTGAAATATGGAGCTGCATGGAATGAATGACTGTGAGAGTAGGTGCATAAGCAAATTACTTCTTATTAGCAATTTAATACTCAGGATACAGTGAGAGGAAGGAGCTGTTGTTTAATACATTGATCAAGTGTGAAAAATAATACAAGAAATGAGTGTCAGTATATAGTAGTATTAGTGTATTTAGTATATAATGTAATACTTTAATTATTTGTATACAGTAAATGTATGATGCAGTGGTTCTCAAAACTTTACACACCCAGTACTTCCACTGACAATATTTGTTATCACAAGCACCATTTTATTGGACTAAAATGAATCAAACTCAGGCAGCAATGGCACACTGGGTAGGCGGTCACCGTGCAACCAGAGGATTGTTTGTTTGAGTCGCTGGTTCGAGCCATTGCCCGAGCGCATATTGTTGTTGTGTTCCTTGACAAGACACTTAAACCACATTACCTATGAATGAATGTGGTTGTGTGATTGATGTTTAGTGATGGTGCAAACTGGCAGCCACGCTTGTCATTGTGCCCTGGGGCAGGTGTGGAAACACAAATTGCTTACTACCACCAATGTGTGAATTGTGGTGAATCAGTTTTATTATATTTATTATTAAACCCACCAATAAAGTAAGTATTAATGCAGAAAAAACACCCCAAATACAAAATTAACAAAACCAAGTCATATGTATTGCAGTCTATATCAGGTCTAAATCATGGCTAAGGTCTAAGCAGTGGTGAAAATGAAAGCCCCAACCAGGCAGTACAAAAAACAGAAATAGACAAGGATACATATGTATATGTAACTACAATAAATGACAAGTTACAGTAGAAGTGCACTGCTAGCTATACATAACGTTTAGAA
>JAVQJW010352477.1:0-11807 GCA_036025195.1 Hypseleotris klunzingeri
TTAGAAAATCTATTAATTAAATGTTTTTCTTTCAGTAGTGCAGAAACCACTTGCCAAGAGAAATTCTTCTAGGAAACCCTTCTTGAGCCAGGATTCAAAGTCAGGAGTGCCTAGCTAGAAGATTAGCCAGTCTTACAGACAGAGAGAAAGCCTACCTACACAAAAAATTGATTTTTTTTTAGCAGTTTTAGTTTAACTTAAAAATGGCTAACCTTGATTTTTAACTGGTTGAATCCTTTTTTTAACCTGGAAAAAATGTCCTATTATACTAATTGTGTAGACTTCCAAACAGCAGTGAAATGTATTAATGGAAAGAAGGCTGGTGGGTAATTTCATCTTTGCGTAAGGATATTTGTTTACCCTGGCCAGTCTATGACACTGACCTAATTATTTCTGTGGTGTGGACTAGGGTTTTTTTCCACCTCACTTTTAAAAATAGCTTGTGTCAGATAGCTGCGGGCTGGGAGTGTCTGGCACCAGAACACACGGGAAGTCAGTGATTGGACTTAGGGGTTAGGATTAAGAGTAATTAATACTAATTAGCAAAGCGGTCCCTGGAGGGAGCCACAGAAAAAGAGTTTCCATCTCTCAGGCTAAAAGCTAACTGGCTCCGTGGGTATGGTGCCAAGTATGGGTCAATGGGGACCCTATGCACCATCCAGCCAGGTTACAGAGGAGCCCGGCCAACACACTGCCACTTTGAACAGGTTAATCAGTCACAAGCTGAAAGATGTAAGAGTTTACCAAGCCAGGACACGACATAGAGGTTGTCCCATCCCAAAATGTGTTCACCTTGAGCATTGGCTGTGGGAGAGTCATAGGGTCATCAGACAAAAACGGTTTGGAAACATAGATCCAAGCCTTTTTTTTAGCCAAACACCAGCTGCTTTTTGGAAATCCTCTACCTCACCAATGTTGCCATCCATTTGTGCATCAGGGAACAATGCGAGGGAGATTTGCCTTAATCTCCACTTAGAAAAAGAAAGGTTACAAATCACATCAGGTCCCTCTCCGGGTGGAGGACCCTCTTCTGATTATACCATCGGGATTTTGATTTCATTAGACATGCAATTTATGAAGGGAACAAAGGGGTAATTTTTCATTCATGTCGTCCAAATCACAAGCCTTGTCTTTGCCTTTAGTAATTCATTCATCCCTTAGATCTGAAGACCTTTATAATCACTGGGAGAAGAGGGATAGTTGGGATGAGACACAGGGAGGGTGACAGGAGTGAGTGAGCATGCGCCTGGATGGCTCTTTAATTCCTCGGCTGGGTGCTGAGCGGAACCGTTTTAAATATGATCGTCGCTGTTAACGCGCATCCCGCCGTGTCACCCGCGACAGATACATTGTATCACGGTATTAATGGGCCCAGTCACTTTTAATCAATCCTGCAGCCAGAGGAGAGGTGGAGGGTTCAGCCACAATGTCTGCCTCATCTTTAATCCCTCCCCTGCCCATGATTTGTGGCTCAGATTTATAAAGGAGCTAATGTGAACACCAGATTCAGTGACTTTGTGCCAATACGAGTACAATAGAACAAGTAATGACTGGGAACTCAAACAGCAGTATATTGCAAGTAGAACCCATGTGTTGAATCAACTAGCTTATACTGTAGCCTGTATACCTACTGTGGATTGGAAGGAACAACCTGTCGGAAAAAATGTTTCAGGTTGTTGCAGATTTCATTTTCAGGGTTGTTACATCACATCATCTGCCTTTTGGTCTGCAGTTGTCCACACATATGGGATTTACCTATACACTCATCATTTACAGTATGGTGAAATCATGTTGGAAACCTTAAACCTTCCCACTTGCAGCAACACTTCCACACAATTTGATAAACCATTAGAGATTAGTACCTAGGTCTGTATAGTTAGCTGTTAGCATCATATTTCCTGACCATCCTACTTTTGACTTTTTCAACAACTCGACCCTTACCTTCAGCAGCCTTTTAGTTTTATCTACCTTGGAAACTGAAACAGAACATAACCTATGTTCCATTTAATCACGTTCATATTACCAAGTTTTCTATCATTTATACCTACAGGAATTAAAGCATACAACGCCCAAAGCCTGATTGTCAAACATACGGATAAAAATAAAGCTGTCATTAAGTTTCATGAGAGAAATTACATCAAATTTCAAAGACAAATAGTTGGAAGCAAAATGACCAGCTCAAATAGATTAAAGTCAATTAATGTGACACACACCAAGGATGTAATGAAAAGCGTACAAGCGTAAACACAAATGGTAGGATGACAGTGGTGGGGGGAGTCGGGCTGGTGCGGGATTACACACAGCCACAGATGATGATGATGATGGTGATGTGGCGCCCGGCCCCACATTAGCATGAATGCTTCATTATCCCACTACTTGTACATAATGGCAACAACTCCACGGAGGGGTCAGGCCTCGTCACGGCTCATCAGCCCACTGACGGGCCGGCCTAAAGAGAAATGAGGAGCGTGGCACGCCGCTCCCCGCTAATCCATCGCCTCTACTTAACACCGGAACATGGAACGTGATGCCTTTTGTAGTGTCTTTGCAAATGCATTAGAAAATCATCAGAGGCAAATGGCCTGTATGTTTGTGGGTGTGAAGTCAAAGCAAGAAGATATTTATTTGGGAAATATGAAGTAATATGAAGTGTGGTGGTGCACATCGCAGAATATGTAGCACTTTTACCTCTTTCCAAGATCTGTACGTTTGATACTAAGGCCAGGCGCCACACAATAAGGTTAAGTCTGCATGTTGATCCTATAGTACCAATGTTACAATTTCTTTAGCGTAGTCAGCAACAGCCGTTCACTTTCATAAAGAAGTAAGTCTTAAACCCCTCAACTGCGGGTATTTTTCTGAGTTTGTATGTTTTTCAAAGTTTACACAAGGTTACATAATATGGCAAAACTGAAGAAAATGAAACTAAAAGTAGAGTTTGTCACCTTTCCTTCTGGTGGATTTACTTTATAATGGTCATATTACGTGATTTTTTCTCACAGTATTCTTTCAATTACTATGAATCAACCTTGAAGTCTTAAGTTTGACTCATTTCTCACTTAATAAATTAGAAGAAAAAACAGTTAGATAACTACTAGGTAACTTCTATTGATACTTAAAATTCAACAATCACCTCCAATTGTCAAATTGCATGCTAATGATGAATGAATTATACATGGCTGTACCCATTAGTCCCCAGAGACCACTTCTGCATAAAGGGAAGGATAATGTAATTACACAGGAGCAATAATCAGCTTGTGGCATTAGAAAGAGCACACGATTATGGCTCCAGCCAGGCCACGCTCAATACATGGAGGAGCTTTAGCATGACGCTAGTTTAGACTGGGGCTAAGAGAAGCTAATATGTAGAAATAGAAGTATGTTAAATACTTGATATGATACAGTATAATGTTCAAAAAACATATGTTGATGTGCAAAAATGAGACTTAAGATAAAGTACAAAAGCTTTGACTGAGTTTTCCATTTTCAAAACAAAAGTAGTGGGCAAGTGTGAAGGTTGCTCTGCATGTCCCTTCTTCCCCACTGTAGATTTTCTTTATATAATCTGGCTTCATTCAAATGATAAAGAATCAATATGAGAGTGAATGTAAACTTAGTGTTAGGCCTGCAAATAACTATCTATTATCAATTTCCGCATCCCTGTCAGAAATACATTTCTAATTTTAAAAAAGTCTTTTTCCTGGGTCTTTTAGCACTGGCTTTGGTTACTGACATAGCAGACCATACTCACACACATGTCTTCCATATGCTTACAAATAAATGTTCATCTTTTTTCCTAAGCGTGTACTCTCTTTCATTCATCACTTTTTGAAAAACAAAGTTTCACATTTCCTCTGCGCCCCCCTCTCCTCGCCTCCTCCGCTGCTCTGATTTCAGCATGCTAATTTAGTCGGAGCTCCTCAGCGTGATTCCCTCGCTCTCACTCCCGTTCTCGCTGCGATTGTGCTCCCTCCCCTCTGGGACCCCAAGATTAATATTCCTGGGCCCAACAAGATAATTACTGATACTAATTAGACATGATTATGTGAATTTGATACACTTATTACTCTAGATAATGAGTAGGACATATTATCCTAACAAGCACCCTTGCCGCTTAGTTTACTTTACACACGACCCACACTCTATATTTTCAGTTAGTGTCACCTCAATCACAAACTGCTGTTCTCTTGTAATTATTGAATAAAAGGTCTGGATGTGATACCTGACAAATGAACATCTCCTGTTAAGTCAATCAAAACAAAGACACTGATGTATGACCTTTTAGAGAAAAAAATGTATGATATGTCTACATAATTTATGGATTTGTATTTGTCAAGTTATGTTGTGAATCTTATGTTTATATATTTCATGTAGGATTTTACTTGTGAAACAAATTCTTTTTTTGGACAAACAACCATTCACAAAGCCTATCCATTTGAGATGATCGCTTGTGTTTTCAGTTGCATTTATGTGTGCGCGTGTGTCTGCAACTCCATGCAAAAACTACAGAACGGATTTGGATGCAATTTTCTGGGACGGTTAAGAAAGACACAAAGAACAATGGATTCGATTTTGGAATGATCCGGATCATCGTCTGGATATAGGATTTTTTCAAAGAATGGCATCTTCTCTTGTCCCCCCACTCTGAAATCTGTTACTTGCCCCTCTGTATGTGGTTACTCACAGCAAAGAAAGACAGGCTGCCTTGTTGCCAGTATAATGCACAAAAGTATCACTCAACTTTGGTTATAACACACTTTTCATACAAAAAGCATAACAAAGTGCTTTAAAGTGTTAAAAAAATCCACCTCCTCCCCTCAAACAGAAATATAAAGAAATTACAGAAATATTTCAGATGAATAATGAATAGGAATTGCATGCCAGGCTTAATGCTGGCTACTTATCAGTTTCTAAAATACTAAAAATACTCTTGGGTAATATTGGGTAAAATATAATAATATTCATTATTCAATAAATGTCTATAGGTCAAAAAGGAAGGCTAATCATTTTTAGTAAGCATGCCATGCAAAAGGTATTAGAACAACATGCCACTTATGACGATAGATAAACTGACCCTAAACAAGCTTGTAGTTGACCTTGAGAAAGTTCTGTGGACATTTACCTGTACATCTCTTCAGTGCGGAGCTCAAAGCGGGCTCAGAGTAAATGGATGAGTTTTAGGAAGTGTCGTAGTAACTGCTTGCAAACAGGAGGGAGGGACCCCACGCGGCGAGGCCTAGCCCATGAATTAGTAAAGAGAGCCAGGCGTCCGCGGCTCGCCTGATTGGAAGTCAGGGGGAGAACGCCTGTTGATGCCAGTGGAGATGGATGTGGCAGTCAGAGGGATGAGGCGAGATAATTAGCGTTCAGAGTGTATCTTGTTAATTAAGGGCTAATTAGAGGCATTGGTGGAGGAGACTAGAGGGGTGTGAGTGTGTGTGGGTTGTCTTAGTGATGTGTTGGATAAGGTGGAAGCAAAAAGCAAGTTACATCATTGTTACTTTACTTTATACATTGAACAATATATCCGTTTTGTTTTTTTCAGGAGCGCCTCATTCCAACAGCAGCACATCTCTGACGGGCGGGTCGATGTTCGGTAAAGACAGTTTGCATCAACGCTCATTCTCGGTGTCCAGTGCTGACCAGTGGAACGAAGCCATCAACACCAGTACAACCAGCGGAGCATGTAAGAATAACCACTTTACCTACACTAACTAATCACGTCAAAGTTAATTGTTCTTTTTGACTTTTTTTTATTGATAGTGGTTAGGTTTTGCTTTAGATATGATGTGGGGAAAAATACGGTAAGTCCAAATGTTGAGAAACCAAATGCATTACGTTTGTCCAATAAAATAAATAGTAATATGATTGTAACCACTTATGAGGCTTGTCTGCATTTTGTGATTAAGCAGTTGCCCCGCCGACCAAATTTTGGGTAATTTACAGTAGAGGTAGACTAATTTTACTTGCCAAATAAACTAATACTAATTAATAATAATAAAAACTAACTAATAATAATAAATAAAACTCCATAATTATGAGAATTGTGTTTATGAAATTATGACTGCATAATCCTAATACCAAGAATCAATCGTAATGTTGAAGAGAAGGCACAGACAGAAGGAAGTGTTTCAGACCAAATGCATTTAAGCTAGATTTTATAACTTGGTGACTTGATTATGTGTTGCACTCTACAAGGTGAGCCTGCAATTTTTAGTGGGTTCCATTTAGGGCTGAACAATTTTGGAAAAAAAAGATTTTCAATTTGTTTTTAAAGCCAAGAATCAGTTCACAGCACATTTGAAACATGTCTGGAAGCATTAACACTTGACTAAAATAAATGTTTGTAGAGGTGACTTTGTTGTGACCATTAAAATTGCGATTTCGATTCGATTTCGATTAATCTTTCAGCCCTAGTTCCATTCAGTGCTTACTGAAGGATAATCCTCTACATTATAACTTTATGACGACCCCTAAACAATATATTCTCTTATGTCCTAAAAATTAACTTATATAATATTTCCACCTCGACTCTACATTCATACATTATCACCAAAGCGGCTGGCTCTAGAGAAGATGGAGATGCCATTTCCCCTCTCTGTCAGACAGGTGAAACAGGCTCATTTTCATAATTAGGTGATCAGCCTGTGATCGCCGTGACCTTTTTGGCTCTTCCCCGGCTCAGAGTCTTCTAGGCACCTCGTCTTTGTGATCATGAGAGGGGAACGCTGAAGGTTAACACTCCGCCATCGATGCATCTCCCACCCATGTCACACTGTCACTGTATTTGAGTCAAGTAAAATAATATATTCCCCCTCCCCACCCACCCCAACGCAGTTTTCTTCCGAAGAGGAAAATGAATGCTTTTCGGGGCTACCATTCATCACCAGTTATTTCCCTCTCTTTGTGGTTGGCAGTAAAAAAGCACTTAAATGCACATCAACAGAATAACAGTCATTTCCATGCATGTTTGCACTCTGGTAGTTGTCATTAGCGCGGCGGCGGCAACTCCCCCCACCTCCACCGCGGGCTCCCAGGGGCCCCGGCAGTTTAAAGAGCGCACTTTTACGAGCGCGGCAGGAGTCCGACTGCGCGGCCCTCGTGGTTCCGCAGACAAGGCTGTGTCTCTCTCATTTGGAGCCGCCAAACTATCAATTCTGCCTGGACGCGAGGCACTTCCATCACCCCCCTACCCCCAGCGCACATCAGCGGCAAAGCCCAAAGCAGAATTACTTAGGTTCGTGGGGTCTTCAAATAAATGAGTGTGGGTGGGAACGGGATGGATGTTTGCTATATCCAATTCCTAAATATTTTGCTGTTAAGTTGGGTTTGTCATATTTGGAGTTTGAGAAATTAACATTCAACAGCATTAAGCCACAATTTGGTCTTACTTATAGTCTAATTATTCAAAATTACAGACGTGGTGTCTATAATATGCTATTTCCAGGCTCAATGATAAATTAGTTTTCAGTGCAAAAAAAAACTTTTAATAACTTACTTATAGCTTAAAAGACGTCCAATCCTAGGCACTGAAAGTCTAGTTGTTTTTCCCATATTTGGTAGAGTCCAAGATATTACCACAGCTCATTAACCAGCACCGAGTCTTCAGCTAAATCACAGCTGTAATTTCCTTGCATTGTTTTTAGTTTGTCCAATTATTTTCACGCTACTTTTAAGGTAACCACAAATGAACAAGGCAAATGAGCTGAGAGTAATATTGCCTCCAATGATAGATATGGTGTCTGTAATCGGCGATGTAGTGTAAGAGTTTTCACCTCCAAAACTTAACTTTCATTTTAAAAAAAAGGCAGAAGTTTGTCATGTAAAGCCCTGAGATTAGATTGAAATGTGACCCTTTTGCAGATAGATCAATAGAGGGTGTAGCACAGTGAAGGGTGCTCCTGTTTTGCCATTTGTATTGACTTGAACCAATCACTCCATTATCCTTGGTGAAGGTTGCAGGTTAACATAAAATGTGATTCTGCGATGCAAAAACACTAGATTGATGACTCACTGGAGAATGAATGCTAACCATTTCCATATTATTTAAAGAATGTCCTCATTTGTAAACGCATTGAGCACCAGGAAGAAGCAGTAGGTAGTAACGTCTCTTGAATATTGAGTGTCGATTTTTGATTAAAACTAGGCCCAATTTTTCCATTGCTTGCATTCATAGAGACAGTCATTCATTCTTAATGTGTGTTTAGATGCCGCTCTCCTTGGACACGTCTCAATCTTTGCACCTGAATTAAAAGCAAGGCGGTCTAAACAGTAGCACTGATGACTATAACTTAAGTCATGGAGGAGTAATGTCAGGCAAAGTCAAAAGTTGCTTAGAATTTAAAGTAGTCTACAATTAAGACTAAAGTGTGTATTAAAGACATAGGATCCTTGTTTGAACTAAGGTAAAAAGCAAACCCAAGTTCTATATCATGTCACACAGAATAAAAATCACTCCATCCAAATGAGTATAGTATATGACACAAGAACCAGGCTATCATTGTCTTTTGAAAGTTGAAAACACTGCATTTAAACATTACATTAGTGACAATGTAATTCCAAGCAGATGGCATATTAGGGGCCATAATTGTTGTGATGGGTGTAGTTGGTTTACAGCAAATTACCACAGTGCTTTTCACGGCCAGTATAGTAATGACAGCATGTACTACGTAGTTCATGTTTGAATTGTCTGTTACATATAAAAAGAAGATCCCATGTTTGTATAAAGTAAAATAAGTCTGTTCAATTGATATCAATGACTTCAGGGTCCCAAACTACATTAAAATTTAATTTGACAGCATATACGTAGGCTACTGTTTCTTTATAAGCCAGGTAAGATGCTAATATGTGAGTGTGTGAAGTCTAACGCAATTGCTTAAATTTTTTTTATTTCTGGCTAACTATTAAAAATTCGTTTTGGCCCACACTGACTGTAAGCCTGGCACACCAAAATCTCATACCTGTTAAGTTCTGAAAAATGTTGTGCATATTTCTTAAGTAGAGACTTTTTCCTGTTTTAAGTTTGCAAAGAGGACACAGGTAGTTAATGCAGCAATAGCCTTCTCCTGTGGCACCGCTCTTTACACCTTGGCCTCCCGATGCGAGGGTGATAGCATGTGGGGCGTTTGATTTCTACGCCAGGCCATAATGAAGTTTGACATTTAGTTTGGAGAGAGCAGCGGAGCGCGATCAGGCCTTGATTAGTGCGCTCTAATTGAGGATAATAAGGGGGAGGCGGTGATTGTTTCTAATTTTTGCCATTAATTGCAGCCGTTGGCTTTGATTGAGGACAGGCAGGGCTGCCATGTCAAGGGGCCCGGCAGAATCATAGTGCTTCTCACCCCAGGCCTCTTGAATAACAATGAACACCCCCCCTCGCACCATCCACTCTCACCATTTCTACATTGTCATTCATTTTCAGTGTAGCATTAGAAAGCGAGCTCCACTCTTTAGCCTTTAAACTGTCATCTCCGTGGCGGGAGCGTAATACAGTGTAATCACAGGTTAGCCGCGCACCTATCCCGCTGCCCAGGTGATCTGAGCTGAGTGGGAAGGAGACTTTATTACCGCGCTCCATTCTGATGGCTCTCATAGGCGCTAACAGCCGGCTAATAATGTACCGCGACCAGGCCAACTTCATCACTCTCCACTAAAGAAATCCAATCTATACAGCTCTTACCTCGCAAATGAGAAGCACTTAAAGGTAGAGATCTCAAAAGGTAGGGTAGGCAGCCTTGTGTTATGGTATATGCAGAAGTTGATGATTTAATTCCACCATTTCACAAACTTTAGAATTACAAGATTTACAGTAATGTTGTTTTTTAATTAAGAGTACCAAATTGGGTGCATCACAAAACTAACATAAAGTAAAAGTATAATGCAAACGACTTGTTTGGACTTCAACTTTATTGGTTTATTGGCCACTTTTTAAAGGATCAAGGTTTTGCACAAATCAAACTGTCAGATTTACAACTATGTTGTTGTTGTTTGTTTTGAACTGTTCACATTAAAATTCAAGTTCTAGTAGTAGTTTACTCTCACTTTGCGATGTCCTCCGATAGTCCAAAGCCCACTCAGACAATGGAAGACATGCTGTCCCGTGTATGATTCAGGTGTGGGCTGAATGGGGCTGGGGTCATTTTCCACAACATTAGGAGCAGAAATTGATAATTAGAGGTGTTTATAACACGACTGTGGCCCCCAGGGGCAGCCCTCCCCTTTAACCTCAAGCGACATTAAACAAATGCTGGCTGTCACATTGGAGGCAGGTCACCGTTCACGTCTTGCTGCCGCCATACGGAGAAGCACTGTTGGGACAGACGCTGGCGCACACGGGGAGGGGGAGGAGGGGGGTGTACAGAGGACCCCCGTGCCCCCAGCTGTCTGAGCCAGCTAATGACTCGTCTCAGGGGGGCTGTTGTAAGAGAGCAGGGAAATTGAAACAGACGCCTCGACTAGCACTGCTACATGTGTGGCTGTGTGCTGCCATTCAAACAGAGTAGTAGCACACGCACCACTGTTATGTTTATTAATAGGATGCTATATAATAAATGATGTTACGTCACATGAAAGACTCACATTACTGCACATACAGTACTGTATACTGTAGACAGACTATTCAGTCTAATAGTCCGAGTTCTGATTATTATCAAAAAAACACATCCGGTTAACCTTTAAATTTAGCTCAAATTAAATGAAGTGTCTCAGGTGCAGTCTTCTTTCTCTCTTCTCTTTGAAACATGCATCCTTAGGCCGTAGCAACATTACTCTCCCCCCAACGTTAGCATCTCCAAACCCCTGCTGAGCTCATCTTACTCCTTCAAGACAGCCCCATATCCCTAAAGGTAATGACCGAATTAGGCCTAATGTTGTACACTGGCTAATGGCACAGCACCGCACATTATCGCATGTGCAACTGGCAACGACAACAGCAATAATCCCCGAGCCCCTTGTCCTCCTGCACCCCACCCCTGGGGCTGGGACGGTGTGCGGGGAAATGAATGGAGTTTGCTACACTACAATGAGCTTTTGATGGGAGACAATGGAGGAGGCTGCCAGCACCACACAGGGTGGTAAGAACAGAGCAATATGGGGCCCATCTACTGGCCCTCCCCTCCTGCTCCCCCAAGGCCCCTGGCCCCTACTCCAGATTCATAATGGCATCTGGAGGGGAAAGAAGGGAAAGTGATGTCAAATGTCAGGAAATCAGAAGGATGGCAAGCTGACAACCCCCTCCCGTGGTCCCATCCCTTCAAACGCCTCTGCCCAACGGTAGCACAGGTTAATATCACATTTATAAAATCACTTACAAGAAACAAAGCCCACTCTTAGCCCCCTGTCACTCTCAGACAGTTATATAGAGCGCTTTGCCAGAGGCCAAGCCAGGTAACCATTTGTTCACTGATAGCCTCATACGTGTCCTTCACTCTGTCGAAAGCATCACCAACACACTTACTTTTGCAGCACTTAGAGACCTCTCTAAAGGCTTTTCAGACTTTCTCAGTGTCACACTTTACTTTATTCTGCCTTCTGCACTAAAACTCATTTAGATTTAAAGTCTTTGATATAAAATATTTTATCCAATATAACACTTGAATGCCATACATTGGAAATTCAAATCAACCACTATACTCCTACACATGGACACACTGAAATGATTCCATGGCCAGTTGTTGGTTAAACGAAACACATATTGTTATTTTGCTATTCAATCAAGGCTCTTGACAGCAACTTTTGCCAACACTGTTAATATCAATATAAAAAGTGTATAATATAAAAAATATACTATACACTGTAAACACACACAC
>JAVQJW010352527.1:0-10933 GCA_036025195.1 Hypseleotris klunzingeri
GTCGAGAATACTCAACAAACATATCAATACTAAATGATGTATTACTTTTACATTCAAATGTTAACATTTTTGCCAGTTATTATTGTTAAGTCTACATACCTTTTATCTATTATCATTCTCTGCAACACTACGTAAGGATTCATACAAAACCCAGACTATGGCATGACATACACTGTTGTTATATTTTAGGGCATGCCTGGGCCTCAGGGAGCCATTGGACCACCAGGAGAGAAAGTAAGTGCAGACAATATAATACCAGTAATAATATTAGCATGGGAATTGCATGTTTTTTTGTAGAATTTTTTTCTTCTCTCATCACTGTTATTTTGCAGGGTCCTACTGGAAAACCAGGTTTGCCAGGAATGCCCGGAGCTGATGGCCCTCCTGTATGTTTGTTGCATATATCCACCATATTTAAAATTCTAAATTATAGGAACTAAATATAACTGTTTCTAACCCTGCTTCATCAGGGTCACCCAGGAAAAGAGGGACCTTCTGGAACCAAAGGAAATCAGGTAAGTTTATTCATCACAATCTATGAACCAGATGATCAGAATAAAACTGACATAAATGCACTTTATTTTGTGATTGGCAGGGCCCCAATGGTCCTCAGGGATCTATTGGTTATCCTGGGCCTCGTGGCATCAAGGTCAGCATTGTCACATTGCAAAATTAGTATCATCCAAACATTACGATACAGTGTTCATTCATGTGATTGCTTTTAGGGTGCTCAAGGCATTCGTGGATTGAAGGGCCACAAAGGAGAAAAGGTTAGTCCAATTTATTTTTGAGCTTATAAATAACTCAAATGCTCATATGCTAAAATATTCACAGTGCCGGAAATTCTCAGGTCTCAGGTTGAAAGTTGTGTTTTTTTATTCATAGGGAGAGGATGGTTTCCCTGGAATTAAGGGTGACTTTGGTGTAAAGGGAGAAAGGGTAAGGTTTTGGACGTTTTTCCCATTATTTAATATTGATTTATTTTTAATTCCATTATTTTCTTTGTATACTAATCATTTTCTGCTGATAGGGTGAGGTTGGAGTACCAGGACCAAGGGGTGAGGATGGTCCAGAGGGGCCAAAGGGTCGCGTTGGGCCCCCAGGTGAACTCGGACCAATCGGACTCGTTGGAGATAAGGTATGGGCTCATTTTCAATAGCTGTTTTGTTGTTTATCTACTGTACATGGACACTCTACATTATTTTATTTTGTTTACTTATGTATAAATCATTTATAATGTATCCAAAGTCCCAGTTTTGCTGATAAATAAATGTGCATTCCTAATTTAAGGGAAAACTTGGTGTACCTGGACTTCCTGGATATCCTGGAAGACTAGGCCCAAAGGTAGGATTTAAAAAATGCACAACAGATATACTGTAAATAATGCAAAATAAACAGTTAAGAAAACAATGTTATAAAAAAAAATGTGATTATCTCGTATTTTAGGGATCTCTCGGGTTCCCAGGATTCCCAGGCTCAAATGGCGAGAAGGGAACAAGGGTAAGATGGGGATCAAAGGGATTTTCTGCAACTAAAGAAAAATAATCATCTAAATCTCAACTGTATAATTGTCTAGGGTCTCTCTGGCAAATCTGGACCCAGAGGACAAAGAGGACCAACGGTACATTTCATAGTATACTGTTTACTTTGCTGTTTCATTATCTGATGTGTAGTTATTCACATTTATTTTTTACATATTTGATCCTGTCAGGGTCCTAGAGGGCAGAGAGGACCGAGAGGAGCAACAGGAAAACCAGGAGCAAAGGTTTTTAACATGTTTATTACAACCAAATAAAGCTGGTTGATATAATTTATTGTATTATACTAAATGTTTGCTGTTTGATTTTAAAAGGGGACATCAGGAAGTGACGGCCCTCCTGGACCTCCTGGAGAGACGGTAAAAATTTTTTTTTTTTACAAAAGCACTTCAACAGTTTTATATCTCCAAGTTATTAATTTCTCCTGCCATTGTTTTTGTCTCCACAGGGATTGCCTGGGCCTCAGGGAGCCAACGGTTTTCCTGGACCAAAAGGACCCCCTGTAAGGACTGCTGAAACTTCTTTATTCTTTTGGTTTTCAGTTCATATTAGTATGTAATATCATCATACAGTATGTTTAATAAGTGTATGTCACTGAACAGGGACCTCCAGGAAAAGACGGCCTGCCCGGGCATCCTGGACAGAGGGGAGAAGTTGTAAGTTGTATTTTCCTATTTTTAGAAATGTATATAATTCAAATATATTATAACAATAGATTTGGAGGAAAGTTATATTTATGATAGAGTAATTCCTGTGCACTGTGGCCAAGTCACTTTTAACTTGTGGTTTCGTTAGACATTTTTAAAACTGTCTTAAAACAATTTTCACCAGGGTTTCCAAGGCAAGATGGGTCCACCTGGAGGTCCTGGAGTCGTCGGACCTCAGGTTAGTTTTGTTATAATACAGAATAATTAAACTTCACATTTCCATCGTTTACATAAGTCCTCTATCGTCACAGGGTCCATCTGGAGAGACTGGCCCCATGGGTGAGCGTGGACACCCTGGACCCCCAGGCCCGCCCGGAGAACAGGGTCTGTCCGGTCCCTCGGGAAAAGAAGGAACCAAAGGAGACCCCGGTCCTCCTGGAGGTCCTGGTAAAGATGGGCCCCCAGGACTGAGAGGTTTCCCTGGAGAGAGAGGACTGCCTGGCACCCCTGTGAGTAGGGTTTACTGTATATATGTATGCCTTAAAGGTAACTAAATGTTCCACTTTTTATGAGATTTAATTTCTTCAGGGAGGTGGAGGTCTGAAGGGAGGAGAAGGACCTGCTGGACCACCTGGACCTGCTGTAGGTTTTTCTTTTATTATTTTCACGTTTATTTTATCTGTGAATGTTTAATATTATATTATAATGTTGTATTGTTGTGTTAGGGGTCACCTGGTGAAAGGGGTGCGGCTGGTACTGCTGGACCTGTGGGACCTCCTGGTAGACCTGGTCCTCAAGGCCCTCCTGGACCCGCTGGAGAGAAAGGTGTTCCTGTAAGTGTTTGAATATCATCAGGAGAATCAAAAGAGTATTGATGGTATTAAAATGCTGTAATACTCTGCTCAGGGTGAGAAAGGCCCCATTGGCCCGGCCGGTCGAGATGGAGTCCAGGGTCCTGTGGGTCTGCCTGGCCCGGCTGGATCTCCTGGTATCCCTGGAGAGGACGGAGATAAGGCCAGTGTTTATACTTTACTGTAGTTTCCTGAACTATTATTCTTCAGTTTTTGTTACTTATTTATTAACACCATGTCTTGGCCTTACAGGGTGAGGTTGGAGAGCCTGGTCAAAAGGGTGCAAAAGGAGGCAAGGGAGAACATGTAAGTTTCAAGACCCATAAAAAGCAAAAGAATGAACTACTGGGACTTGAATGTTGCTGAACTCTTCATTTTATGTTTTTAGGGTCCTCCTGGTCCACCTGGTCCAATGGGCCCTGTTGGTCAGCCTGGTCCAGCTGTGAGTTAACTAGCATTTTTCTTACTAGTCACACTTACTGCCCATTAAACCAAATGGGGTGTTTGGGTATGATGCAGAATCTCATGTTACTTTTATCTAAAGAAGCTAACATTGTATGTATCTTCTTCCATGGTGCAGGGTGCTGATGGTGAAACTGGTCTCAGAGGTCAGCAGGGACATTTCGGAGCTAAAGGTGATGAAGGGTCCAGGGGTTTCCCAGGTGCCCCAGGACCCATCGGTCTACAGGTAAAAACTAAACAGTTTCTGCTTATGAACGCTTAAACGGAAAGGGTAAAATAATTATTTCCATACCCTTGCTTGCAGGGACTGCCTGGTCCACCAGGCGAGAAGGGAGAGACTGGCGATGTTGGTCCTCTGGTGAGTTTAGATGATAAATAACTTATGTCTTAGCACCTATTATTTTTATATAAATCAAGCTAAAAGATAAACTTTTCTGTGTTTGTAGGGTCCCCCTGGCCCACCAGGACCCCGTGGCCCTGCTGGTCCCAATGGTGCTGATGTAAGTACAGTTTGTTAAGACCAATAATCATAACATTGTCATCATATTAAGTCTTTCACTTTTCTTTAAACCTTGCAGGGTCCCCAAGGTCCTCCTGGTGGTTTGGGAAATCCTGGACCTCTTGGAGAGAAGGTACAAGTTAAACTATCTTTATTTTGTATTTTAAAAAACACATGAAAACTCAACATTTCTGTTCTGCAGGGAGAGCCTGGAGAAGCTGGTCCACCTGGAATTGGGGGAGAGCCTGGAAAGAAGGTGAGTTTGTAGTTGACCAACACATCTTAAATCTGTGCAAATAACTAAATTATTGAATTCTGTTCTCACTATACATTTGTAGTAATATATCATTTGAAGTGGGTAAAATTCACAATTGCAACAAACATCAGATTACATGGTCTATCAACACAGTGTCTGTTCTGAAATGCTTGCCGTTATCGGTTGATTGCTTTATTAACAGGGTCCACGAGGTGAGCGTGGAGAGAAAGGAGAAGCAGGCCAGCCAGGAACAGCAGGACCCCCCGGAGGCAGAGGCCGACCGGGAGACGATGGGCCCAAAGGAAACCCTGTATGTCACTCAGAGTCAAAAAGATACAAATATAAGGCCACATATAATGGTCTCAGATTAGTTAACTTAGAGGTGTGTTCTGCTTTATCACTATAGGGTCCTGTTGGTTTCCCTGGTGATCCTGGTCCCCCTGGAGAGCTCGGACCCAGAGTGAGTACCTCCACAGTTTTTGTCTCAGGATTTTGTTCAAGACTATTGTATTTTCTTGTAAAACAAATACCCTGCTTTCCCTTTAGGGTCAAGATGGGGCAAAGGGTGAGAGAGGAGAGGATGGTGAACAAGGAGAATCTGTAAGTTAAAGCAGATTTAACTGTTTGTCTAAGTAGTCAACCATCTCCCTGACACCTGTAATAAATGTTCACAGGGCTCTCCAGGCCCCCCAGGTGAGAACGGACCCCCCGGGCCCCCAGGAAAGAGGGTAAGAACTGGATTTGACTTCTAATGTTATAATATCAGCAACAACGACACCATCTAATCTGAAAAGTTGAAAATATTTGATATATTTCTATGTAATACGAAGGTTCAAGTCTGTTATGATTTACTGGACTAACTTATGTTAATATTAATGTGTCCAGGGACCAGCTGGAACTAGAGGACCTGAGGGTCGCCAGGGAGAGAAGGGATCCAAGGTACATAATGCTTTGAAATATCTGTTAATACTCCGTCTATAATACTTGAATTTACAACTTGTTCTGGTTCTTTATAATTATTTATTTTTCTGTCTCAGGGAGAATCAGGTGCTGTTGGACCCCCAGGAAAGACTGGCCCTGTCGGTCCTCAAGGTGCCCCCGGAAAACCAGGCACAGAGGGTCTCAGAGGACTCCCAGGATCAGTGGTAAGGTTTTACTGATCGTGCAAATGTAATATTGTCGGGCTAATCTATTGAACAAATGAGATGAGCTAAATGTGTGTGACACTGTTTCAGGGTGAGCAAGGATCTCCAGGATCAGCTGGACAGAAAGGACCCCCTGGACCTTTGGTAAGTCCTTTATGTTCTGTCCTTGTCTCTGGACATTTACCATTTACCATGTGTGTGTGTGGTCCCTCTGCAGGGCCCTCCTGGTTTGCCTGGACTTCGTGGAGACCCTGGTGCTAAAGGTGAGAAGGGACACCCAGGTCTGATTGGGCTGATCGGGCCCCCGGGAGAGCAGGGCGAGAAGGGAGACCGCGGTCTGCCTGGTCCTCACGGATCTTCTGGTCCTAAAGGAGAGAATGTAAGTGTGACTAAGTGACTTCAGTCAAACCCAAGTCATGATAAAATCTAAACCTTCTCTTTTTCTCAAAGGGAATGCCTGGAGGCACCGGCCCACTTGGTCCAGCCGGTCCCGCTGGTCTGCCTGTGAGTTTTATATTTGCTCAATATTGTTAAAGACACTACTATGCTGATTGTTTTGTACAACTACTAAATTGTATATCCTTTGTGCAGGGCCCTCAAGGTATCAAGGGAGCTAAGGGTGCTACTGTGAGTAGAAACATAAATACAGTTTTCAGTACAAGTCAATTTTGCCTCACTGAATAAGTCTGAAATGATTATTTTGCTGTGTTTAGGGAGGAGCTGGTGCAAAGGGAGAGAAGGGTGTTCAGGGACCCCCCGGACCTCCTGTAAGTGCTGTATTAAACATGTAAAAACATCAATATTTACATTCCCTTGTTAAAATACAAATATATGTGTAATGTATCTGTGTAGGGCCCACCAGGGGAGGTCATCCAGCCCCTGCCCATCCAGAGAAGTCCAAAATCCAAGCGTTCCATCGATGCAAGTCAGGTGGTCTCTGAATCGGACTCGGACATGCCTGCCTCTGACGCTACCGGCACTGAGTTCCTAACGGGCAGCGAAGGCATGGAGGAGATCTTTGGCTCTCTCAACTCGTTACGACAAGAGATAGAAACAATGCGATTCCCACTCGGCACCCAGGACAGCCCCGCCCGCACCTGTCAGGATCTGCACCTCAGCCAGCCAGAACTCAAAGACGGTAGAGAAATCCTTCAGAATATTTAAGGTCTTGGTTTTAGGTGGTCTGCAACCTTCTGAATCCAAAGAGACACAGTTATTGCCAAAAGTCCTAAATGTGCATGTGTGAGAAGCTACAAATGCACAAATATATACTGTATATATATTCAGTTAAGATATAATTGTCCTATAACCTACTGGATGTGCTGCCAATTATAAGACCAGTGACCAAGGCCAAAGATAGATGCATCTATTTCAGTAAAGTCTCAACCAAAAATTACTGTCACAGTATTGTAAGGATCAACTTGAAGCTTGCTTAAATGTACATAACCAGATGATAGATGCAGTAAAGAGGTAGCCGCATGTGGCTCTAAAAGCACTGGTTGCCTATATGTCTATTTTAGAACTATAGGACGGGACTAGTCTTTACATCATCTTTCATTATATTTTGTCTTTGCAGGAGAGTACTGGATAGATCCAAACCAGGGCTGCTCCAGAGACGCATTCAAAGTTTTCTGTAATTTCACAAAAGGAGCAGAGACGTGTCTATACCCCAGCAAGAGCGTCAGCACGGTCAGTTTGGAACTACACTTAGACCAGCTTTATATCTTTTTATAATAAACTATAAACAGTATAATGTGTAATGTTTTGAATTCTGGTATCAGGTGAAGATGAGTTCATGGCACAAAGAAACTCCAGGATCCTGGTACAGTCAGTTTGCCACTGGCAGCAAAGTAAGTTTGACATTTTCTAAATGCACATTTTATTCACAGCTATTTTTATTTTTTAATGCAAAGAAATAAAAGCTAACTCCAGACCGCTACTCATTAGTATGATACTTTCTTCTTTGTGTGAGACCATAACATAGGGTTGGGAAGGATAGGAAGGGGAGCACATCATTCAAACTTTTTTTCACACAAAACCAGGTCCTGCAACTTTAACAAATGGTTTAATTCTGTGATTTATTCACCACTGTCTCTCTCTCTTTTCCCAGTTCACGTATGTAGACTCTAAAGGCGATCCAGTGGGCGTCGTGCAGCTGGGTTTCCTTCGTCTGTTGAGCGTCCAGGCGCGACAGAACCTCACGTACCACTGTCACCGGTCTGTGGCCTGGGCCGATCGAAGCAACAAGAACAACTACGACCGAGCACTGCACCTACAGGGAGCCAACGACGAGGAGCTGAGCTACAAGACCAACCCTTACATCAAGGCCCTGGTCGATGGCTGCTCTGTGAGTGCACACACCATCAGACATGAGATTGCGATTATATTCAGGATGGACTATGCAGCAGAGAGTTTAAGGACAATCTTAGTTTGGTCATTTATTTAACTTATCTAACTATCAGCTGCACACTCCATTATGAGTACAATCTTGACTTTGCTTAATGTTAAAAAGAGAGTGGTCTAAATAGTAATACTTCCTTCCGATCAGGCACTACATTTATAAAAAAGATATTCCCTGGAATATCAATATGTTATGTTTTTTTTTTTCAGGTAAAGCAGTAATTTAGAAATAGTTTGTAGTTAGGAGCAACAGTCTTATAGGTTAAGCAAAAAGTATATATTTGTACCCAGAATTTGTTTTAAGGGACTGTTGATATACATAACATGTCAACATTGATTTATCAAACTGCTTTGTTTTCTAATCTTTTTTTTTGTCTTCTGTTACTGCAGTATCGCAAAGGCTTCGACAGGACAGTGCTGGAGGTAAACACGCCACAAGTGGAGCATCTCCCTCTGCTGGACATCAAGGTTTCAGACTTTGGGGAGAGCAACCAGCAGTTTGGTTTTGAAGTGGGACCTGTCTGTTTCCAGGGCTGAAAACACAACAACACAAACACACTGTACACACACACTCACACACACTGCACTTGGAGACACACTGACATGTAATAAAACGCCCATGATGTTGTAAATTAACTTTGTAAATTATAAAAATGAAAATACATACTTTCCCGTACACACACTTACATACATCCAGATGCTGTTGTGAGACTACTCTTCACATTCAGTAAGTGCCTGGGGAACATCAACTATTATGGACATTGAAAAAAGTCAAAGAGGAGATTTATTAATTGAAGAAACTTGCTGAGAGGATTTCGTCGACTGGGCAAACAACCGCGAGAAAGCTATAGGAGAAAGCGAGTCTTGTGAAACAGTGTTTTTTAAAACCAGCTAAAAGTGTCTGCGCCTGTGAAAGAAGCTGGCGTTTGGAGTCCCCAACACAAACCCTCTCACTGCCCTCTCCTCCCCGCTGTCCCAATATCACTCTACCTCCCCCTTCACCTCGCACTTTACTGTTTACAATACAAGCAACATGTAACAAGTCATACAATGGATCTAAATAGTTTTTGCATCAGTAAATTATTGTTAATATTTGGCTTTCATCAATGTTGGTCAACACTTTAAAACAGGCGTGTCCAGAGTATGTCTCAGGAGCCAGATGCATCCCATAGAGCAATTATTTGTGTGGTTACCTCTCAATTGGTCCAAACTACATGATCAAAAATAAAGAAAGCATTCGTTGTCTAAAAATATCTTCCACTTTTCTGTGTGGTTATAATATATAGGGACACTGAATCAAAGTGGATAAAATTATGTGTCCAGAAAATACAACTGAAGTGGACTTTTTGTCACCTCAATTGAAATGACAATTTGGCCCTCAGTGAAAAAAGTTTGGACACCCTTGCTTTAAAAGGTTGATTGTCTGAAATCGGGATATTCACCGACTCGGCTGTGATGTTTCTTGCATTGTAAACTTAGGTTAAAGTGTTTTGTTAATATAAGTTACCAAAGAAGCCACCGATCTATGCCTTGAAAATAAAATAAGGGGTGGTCAGCCATGTCCTGCTTTAAAATGTTTTGTTTTTTATCTATTACTTGCCTTTGAGAAACTGTGATTCACAGATGAAACTGGTGCTGAAATCTAGTGTGCTTGATGCTGAATGATGTCCAATGAATTAGCCTTAATCCAATAGAGACTTTAACAACAATATTACAAACATGTTGGAGAAACCCTGCTGTAAATATGAGGCCGGTGAATCCAAAAGTCATTCGTTTTCAGTGCCACATTATTTTCCCGACAATGGATGGCTCTGTGATTTATTTCCATCATAATTATAATTTTCAATTTTTTCCACCAAGCAAAGATCAGGGTCTATTGTGTATATGTGTTCCTCTGTCTCCCGCAGCAGCAGCAAATAAAAATGTATGCTTTACTAAAAAAAAACTGTGGCAAGGTGCTAATTATAACAAAGTAAAATAATCTAATGTCTTCTTCTAGTCTATTTTTTACAATTTCACAAAGCTTTTTTTACTGGGGAAAATGTGCATTACATACAAATTGTACAGAAATAGTGATATTCTATTTTATTTATTTAAAACGGTGCTTTAAGATTAAAAACATCTCCCACCAGTCGTCCAGTCAAATGTGGTGTATTTCACTTTTATTTATTTCCTGTAGGTGACTAAGTGCCAGCCGGAGATACTATCCCTGTACAATCCTCTTCTGTAACATCGATTTAGACTGTTTTCATTCATTGTACTGTGCTGTTAAATTTTGCTTCCACTGATTATAATTAAATGGTGACTCTCCAGTTCTCTCATAGTATGTCATTTGTACAATTTAAATCATTTAACATGCTAATTATACATTGCAGCATTAAGATATTTTTGACCCAACGGGCAGGAGAAAGCTGGTGAGAGGGACTGTTTTGTGATTGAGTGCTGTGCGTCAACAGGGCCAGAAAACTAATCTTGACTTTCTCTAAAAATGAGAGACCTCAACTTTGTTTGTTTTTATTATGTTAAAGACGAACAATCAACATTAAAATATGGTGCTGAAAAAAGAAAAAAGTATTATTTTATAATGTGTGTAAGTAATTTTTTAAATCATGTTTCTGTAATATATAATCTTTTTAGAATAGCTGCTTGACTCTTGTTCTTTTTTTCACTTCCAAAGTTGCCTCAACAAATTATCGCTGTCAAAGTGTAAAGTGATTTGCATATTAATTTACTTTAGGTTTTATGCTGGATGCCTTTCCTGATGTAATTTATCTGGGCTTGGGGAAGGCAAAAAGAGAAGACTGGCCTTTGTGGATTGTTTTTCCTTTAGTCCTTCTTGTAAATTGAGGATAGCCGCCACAAGATGGTGCTATTGAACAGTTAGTGGAGATCTTGCAAGTCCAGTTTTTATCATAATGATTATCTTTCAGTTTAATCTGGAATTCCTTCTTCATTGCTTTGATCACTCTTCACTGTTTGTACTATGTTGCAGAGGTTAAGAGTTGAGAGGAAATGTAAGTTTCAACAACCGACAATCTTTTATCATCTAAGGGCATATACTGTAGCACGCAAGGCAATGCATCCTGTTTATTTAAAAGGGAAGAGACTGAAATCTAATCAGCATAATTTCATTCG
>JAVQJW010354051.1:0-10676 GCA_036025195.1 Hypseleotris klunzingeri
CAGTCTTTTTACATCAGTACTTATGGATGACAGCTTTGTAATTTGTTGCTCAAATTCAACCCAGTAACAGTATTTTCTAAAGGCTTTTTCAGTCCCTTGACTATAAAATGAGTGGTAGCAACATCATTGTCATGCAGAGCCACAGTTCACATCCAGCCTCTTACCACCTCCAATTTGAGGCCCATAACATTCAGAAAGGTCTCAGCCATCACAAAAACTGCATGCATCAAAGAACACAGTACATAAACATCTAACCATGACATTTTTATCCTTCCACTCAAACACCATCTAATCACTATAAAATCTTAATTTGTCAATGTAATAAGTGCTGTTCACACACAATACTTAGCACATACAATAATGAATCGTGCTATGAATGTTAAGGTAACAGCTTTCTATTTCTGGTGTGCAATGTATGCATGCTTGAGGCCTTGAGAGCCCAGTACAGTGTTAGACATTGCACCTGGCAGCCACAGGACTGAATAATGAGTCTACATTTTAGCAGAAAATCATCTGTGCTGCCTAAACATAGAATAGGCCTTAACTAATTCAAACTAATTCACTGTAATCTTATTTGAAATGAAGTGCTTTAATATTATGATGGTTCTTTTCACCTTTTTATGTGACTTGATACTTTTTAACACTTAGTATGAACAGTGGGTCATAATGTTAAAATTGCATTTTATTTGTTTTATAAATAAGGTATTTGAGAGATTGGCTAGATTACATTCATTGTCTCATAACAATGTTTATTGACAGTTTATCATTTGGAAACTGTTCTCTTACAAGCTTAGACTAGGTGTATGTTAGTTTGAGGCAATACCCCCTTCACCACTACAGCCAATGGAAGCAATGAGAAGTAGAAACAAGGTGGTGTAAGTAATCCAGTGTTTTAAGCTCATAGAATGTAAGTGCCTCAGTGTACAGGATTACTCAACATACATCAATGAAACTCAATATAATTCTAGGTGTGTTTCTGATGCATTAATAACTGTTTAACAAGGCAGCACGTTAAGAAAAGTCTGGTTAGCATAATTTCTTTAAATCCGACCAGATTGAAATGACTAAGACCAAAGAAATCATGATGACTAACAATAAAGTTAAACTGAAATGCTGCATTGTAGTTTTAAGCCGCTACTTTAAACATGTTGAATATGAGAGTAGTGAGGCTGCAGTAAGTAGACACCAGCTGTAGGGTGCAAGGAGAGGTTGGAGGTTATGGTTCTAAATATATGTATCCTCTCAGGGCTGTTTGATGACTGCGCCGCTGCAGGGACCAGGATTAGGGGTCACAGAGCTGTAAATCTAGCTCACGATACACGGGTCGTCCTTGCAGGGCTTGACATCGCCTTGCAGTAACTGGATCATGACAGCTTTGGTCAGGTAGCTGGAGGTGCCTCTCTGTCCCACCGGGGGCGTGTTGTAAAAAGACTCCATGCTGTCCTGGATCAAGCAGAGTAGTACAAGATGTGGATACGGATACGTTTGATAATAAGAATTTAAGTCACGGTTTCATCTCAGAGTCAAAGACGGACTAGTTGTACCTGTTTTTCGATGCCTTCCAAGCGGCTGCGGTCCCTCTGGAAATCACTGAATGCTTCTTTGACCAGACCGTCCAGATCTACTTTGTCTGTAAATTCAAGCTCGGGGTTTCTCTCCAGTAGTACGGAAACCACCATAAGCAGCTACCACACACACAGGAAAGAAATAACATGACTTTGATATGATATGCCAAATGAAACAGTAGTGAGACTAGGCTAATCCTTAAGAAAGTAGGTCCATTTACTGTATATCTGAACTTAGCATCACTGGCTAAAACAAGTTTCAGAATAAGTCTCCTTACCTCCACTATGATCTGTCTGTATTCAGGAAGGACTATGTTTCTGAGAGTGTCCTCCACTAGCAGTGAGAAGTTCATCTCATACATGGTCATGTCCGATAAGGTGGGTTGCTTTGGAGGAAACAACACAAATGCACTTCAATCTTGATTATAGGTCTGGCTAAAAATAGTTCCTATTGTCCTATCACATAATAATACAATATAAATAGTTCAATACAAAAATATATTTGTAAAAATGTTGTAATGGGGACATTGTCATACAAAACATTACATGTATAACGTTTGTATATTTTCAAAGCAGATCAAATAATGAGACTCAAATTAGTGCCCCACATTTCAATAACTGTCCTCAGTAAAAGTCATTTTTATTTAGCATGAGGGTAGACATATACTACCTGTGGGAGGTGGGTCCCAGCCACCAGTAAACCATTGGGAGTCCTCTCCAGGATTTGCCACACACGATCATAAAAGCCCAGAGGGACCCTGTTCAAAGAGCCATCTATCTGTCTCCTGTTCAGCCATGACCTGAGAGAGACCAAGGGAACATAATGTTGGCAACTGCAGGACAGGAAGTTACCTATAAGTCACTGTGTCAGAGATTAGATGAGATTAGATATAACTGTATTAATCCTTAGGGGAAATTGAGATTCAGAAAAAGCAGTACTAATAATTTAATTCAGATAAAAGTCAGGAATGATAAACACTTATTTGAGTAAATTTGTGTAAAATTGTCAGAGATGGACGTGTGTGTGTGTGCTGGCACCTGGCAGTGTGCTGTGGCTGCAGGACATCCAGCAGCAGCTGTTTGATGTCACTGGGAGACAGTTGGTAGATGTCCTGAGGAGCCATGTCTCCAGCTCGAATCTTCAGCTCATGTTTCATGGCCTGGACAATCCATCTGAGAGACAACAATCAAATCTAAGGTACATGACAGTATAAAAGCATACATACAATGTAGAATGATAATTATGAAACTAAGAGTAAAAATATGACCATACCCGACCCTGATCTTGAGCATGCCGCTGAAGAGCTCAGGGTTGTTGGAAATGATCCATCCAATGTGAATGACCAGCTCTTGCTGAAGGACTGCCTCTCTCTGTCCTCCGTGTGGGGAGCACTTGCTGTAGATGATGCCCTGGATGACTCCAGGTGACAGTGGGTTAGAAATCACCTCTTCTTCATGGCCAAATAAGCCCAGGGTCACCTGGTAATAACACAAACGCAGGAATACACACATTCACAAGTATGGTCAGTGTGACTGGACATGAGAATGTGAACTCAACAAAAGGTGCATCTCTTCTACATTGTTTTAAGATTGGCCTCCTCTCCCCCTCTCCCAACTAAAGATAAAAGTAAGAGGGGGGAAATTACAGATCAGAAGATTACTCTTTGTATTTGGTTTCTTATGAAAGCCATCTTGTGAAAATTACACCTTGGAAATCTTCCTGATGAGAGAACACACTTTTATGCCTTGTACTGATGAAATCCAGCACTTTTAAGGCTTTGATCAATATTCCATCTTCACATCTAAACCGATTTTAACATAGGAAAAAGCCCTAGGCTGGAAACACAGTTTGGAATGGGCTAAGTTGAAATGTGAAAAGTGGAACACAATGTTGAATTTCAATTCCAAGAAGAAAAATAATCATTGAATGGAGCTCAAATGGACTAAAATAGGGTGCTGCCTCTCTTCTTCAACCTGAACTGTTATTGTAAGCAGAGGAGCACGACTCAAATTTTAAATCAGCTTTTGCAATCATGTTGAGAGGAGCATTCCCTTTGGTTGGCAATCTATATGCAGATTCACACCTTGAGCTACTTCAGCATAATGAAATGCCTAAAAGTGTTCAGAGGGGTAAAAATGAGTCGAGATAACTGACACTGTAGAGAGGAGGCTAATCTCTGAATAAGACCCGATGGAAAATAATGCACCGAAACTCATCCAGAATAAAAGAGCTGGCATCAGGCAAAGTCCCGGGTCACAATATGTCAACCGGTGCATACTGTGTATCTACGCATGTGGGTGCACGGCATATTAGGATTGTATGAGGATCACAGTGGCAGCCTTGCAACAAAAATCAGTTTAGATTCACACAAAATGGAAGTGAGGAATAGGAGCATGCTGCTATGTTGATTAACTCCCATAGGATCACAGCACGAGGAGCTTATTATTAACATCATTCTATCAGTGAACATTAAAATTTATGTCCCGACATGCCACTTACAAATAATAGCCAATTTAATTATGCTGATACCAAAATATTACAAATTGCATTTTTTAACCTTAAGGCCTTCAGTCTGTGTGTCCCACTTACCTGCTTGCCATGAACTAATATACTAGTTATACTGGGGGCAAGGCTGTCCACTAGCTTAGATAAGAGACTGGCAGCAAGACGGACAACAGACCTAGTGGTGAGAAGACAAAGACATTCTTGACAAATGCAGAGCAACACCTAATCAAATTCACAGATTACATTCAATTTCAAATTTCACTGTTACAATATATACATGTAACAGATTTAATTTAACCTTACAAATAGAATCAAAATGATAAACAGCATTTTAATGTTCACTCTGTATTCATTATTGGGTGCTTGCTTCCTCTTGACTGCAGTTTTCCTATGAGAAAAAGCAGCACATGTAACTACGACTTCAGCCAGGGTTTCTACAGACACACACCGGTGCAGCCATCACCTCACAGAAGCAGTAGACAAATGGAATGATTAAATTAAATGGATCATGACTATAATCATCGGAAGATTAGGCTATTCCTGGATTTGCTGAGAGAAGCTCTTTGTAGCCCTATGTATGCGAGTGAACAAGTCATATGCCTGTACAATGATGAGGGACACCTGAGCAGAGGGAATTAGCTAATGCATGAATGTTTATCAACCCGGATACACTGACAGTCCGTAGATGCTTTGTTGGAGAACCTATTTCAAGCTTCACTTCCCTATCCATGTCAAGTAAATGAGAATCTAAATTGGACTGACTATTGGTGCCATTTATCTGAAAGTTGCTTAAACAGTTTTTTTTTATTTCCCCTGTGGAATAATCCTTTTATTTGTGCAAAAATCCCATTAATTAATAACAGGGAATAATATAAAGTAAATGGGTGAAATATAGATTTTGTGACAGAACAAATCTTGGAGGCATTTTCTACATGAGGTCTTTGTGGTTTGTCAGCAAAAGCATATTAGCAGAACCAAACATTTTGAGTGCCCTGGTAGTGTGTCCTCTTGAAATGAAGGACTTCCCATACAGTGATGTTAGGGTTATCTTATTTAGTAAATCATTTCAAGATTTTCACACAGCATTTTTTATGTGTTAACTTAGTATACTCTAAGGTAACATGGTGACATGTTTGACCACGAATCACAACATAAGTATGATTACAAATACACATAAGCTATGGTAAAAATACAGTATGGATTGATATGTTGTGGTGGCAAAAACTCAGTAATGGTTAATCAAAAGAAGACAACCTCTAATAAGTTTCTTATAGACCTCCAAGACAGCATGCTGACATCTTGGCCTAGCTAGCTGTGTAAGAGAGTTAGCCATGTTTTATCCCATGTACTCTCCTATGTATTCCCATATATATATTAAAAATAATAGGGGAAATAGGCATACTTCTGCAGTCTACTACCACTATCTGCAAGGGAGACCAAAACAAGTTTCACACAACTATTAGCATGGAAAATGGATAAACAGACTGATTATAAGCACAGCAACTACAGTTTTGTGGCTAGTCCTCTCAAACTAGACAGCTAGCTATCCAACTAACACTGAGCTCACTTGTACAATTGAATTACCTGTTTCCCATTCACCAGTATAGTGGTGATGTGAGGGGCTATTGAGCCTGCAAACTTCTTGAGAATGGCAGCAACAAGGCGCACTGCCAGCCTATGGTACGGCCAGATTAAATACATATAGGTCATATATTTGTACAACAGGGTAAATACTGTATATACATAAAGCACTTAGGAAGGAAAAGTACAACCCCACTCCTGCATACATAGTATTAAAAAATATGTAATAATATGACAATATTTTGCATGTGCCGTTCTGTTTGCGTATGAATGAGTGTATCTGACCAAAGCTTTCTGCTGCCAGCTCTCCTGTAGATCCTCTCCAGCTCATCCATCAAGTTCTCTGCAATCAGTCAAAGACACAAAATGAGACTGCTGGAATACTTGATCCCAACATTGTTTTTAATTTCCTTTCAGCAGTCAGACTACAAAATAGCTGTGCTTAAAATCTTAAGGGTAAGTGCCCACAAAACATTTGGTGCGTGCTATAGTATTTCTCATTATGCAATGAGGAAAGCTTACTCATTTACTATTTTCAAGAATTTTTAAACTCTATGAGTTATTGTGTTACCATCTTTGGCAAGGAAGCCTGGTCCTTCTCTTTGCAGGAGAATCCCTGCGAGTAGAGCCTGGCTGGCCAAACAGCAACAGTCCTGGTCAGAAACAAACAGAAGAATGAGGCCATTATAATGCCATGATTGGGTGTTTGCACACAAACATAGAGAACAATAAAGCTTTCTGCAAATGGAAAACAATTAAGCTGTTTACTACATACATTATTGTAAGATATACTGCACATTAATGCAGTGGTTTGTTTTTATGTTTTAATTAAGAAACATAACATGTTTGTCTGAACAAAGATTTGAGGAAAGTAACAACACCTAAATCGTTAGATAATGTATCATATAAAGTGACCAATATGCCTGTGTGCTTAATAAAGTGGGTTATATAAATAAGTGAAGGAGAGAAATGCTAAAGGGAAGGATATTTGTCTGCACAAAGACTGAGGCAGTACACTAATCCTCAGAGGAGCAGGCAGGTGGAGTTAGAACTGAATTAATGAGTTGTTTATATGTGGAAAAGAGACCAGAGAATGTCTTGAATATGATTTACATAGCCTAACATGCCACTGGAATATTTTTCAATTTAATGTTCTGAACAGTTCACAAACTGCAGGGCAACTGTAACTGTTCAACAAGACCCCACACACACCTTTTCTCACTTTATTACTGAACCAGCTTACAGCCCTAAGGTTTTAGCAATTTAATTAATTCCAATGTTTATTATTGACATACTGTATGTATAGCACTGTGCAAATGCTTAGGCAATTTTTTAAAAAGACAGAAAAATAATGAACATCTTACATGGAACTTCTGGATGATTTCGTGAGAGGACTTGTGCTGCCATTCCTCCACACTGATCTCCGGCTGCTGCTCCAGGTCCGAGGCGTTGGGAGTACTGGTCTGTCTCTTCACTTTGGAGTGTTTTGGTAATTCCAGCTCCTCAAAGCTTTTAAACTCTGGGATCCTTAAAAAACATAATCATTTGATATGTTCTTTCTTTACTCACTCTCACATTATACAAAACACACACATAGCGATACATCTACATCATGTATCATGCAAGTATGATTATTACAGCTCTTATTTACCATTCACACTCAAAAAAAAAAAAAAACATGCAGAATTTCTTTACAACTGTGCATGTGTGTGAACCTAGGATGCAATGTAGAGGGTACAATCCTAAAACTGATCCAACCAAGAATTACATAAAGGGGAAAGGTCTTACTCCGCCTCATTGACACGCAGGAAGTCCAGCTGCTCCACTACTGCCCCCGATATCAAGGTCTGAAACAACACAAAATACTTGCATTATAAAGATAAATATATGTTCTTGACTTAGAGCATATAGCATTCTCCATAGGTCTCTAAACACACCACACATTCTTATATAAATAAATTAGAATACAGAGCTAAGAAGAAGTCCCTGAGGTTCTGAATGGAGATCCAGTTTGCTATTTTAGTTTAGTAGTTCATTAAAATGTAAGTTCAGCATTTCCAACTTTTGTCATTTCAGTAACAAATAAACGCCCTCCTTCTATAGCAATAGGAAAAGTCTTGTATTATAATGTGGCTGTGTAGGAAGCAAAAAGTTCAATGGCCCGTGTCCTTTGCTCTAAATGTGATATTAACCATTCCAATTGAAGCCATCTTAAAACAAAAAAAAATGTGGGAGAGAAGCGACCCTGCTCCACATAACAATGAGGAGATGAATAACAGAACAGTCTCAAAGCTTTAAAAGTTAGTTGTGGAGTGAATAACAAATAGGTAATACAGGAAGTAATGTAAGAATGATTTTCTGCATACAGTCTGGGACAAAGCCGGCTAATGCATGTTTGATCAGTCTGATAAAAATGTTGGCTAATCACAATGTGGAAAAGGTCAGAGACAGAAATGTTTGAAATGTTGTGCTTAGAATAGATGCAATTAGCCATTTAAGTATGACTCAACAAGCTCAAGAGTTACAGCCAGGCTAAGTGCTGACATTGTTATAGGGTCAAGCCTGTGCTTTTAAACTTTATCGTACCTGACAAGATATCTGTTTTTAATACGACTAGACAAATCCTTAAATAATTGTTGCATTTATTACTGCCCTCTTTATTTGGCCACATCAGTCCTTCACTGCGCTAATGACATAAAGTTGTCATAGTTTATTAGTTTATTTTACACATGCAGTTTCTGATTATACTATGGATATATACAGTATATACAAGTAGATTTCTGAAATAGTAGTCCAGAGGTCTCTTTAAATAAGAAATTGTAAAACAAAATTGTAAAAAATAAATAAAAATAGAGGCTAGAGGAACTCAACCACTAACCCTAACCCTATTAGTCAAGTATTGTTTTCTATTTTTAAGAATTTCTTATATTTGGAAACCTAATGACAGCTTTAACAGCAGTTTCCAATATAACCTATTATTTCTCTGTCCATGCTGATACAGATACTTGTATCACTGTGAATAAGTGTTATATCTTGATGTACCTACAGCAGTCTTCTTAAGAATATACTGCCACAAGAGTTTTTGTGATCTATATTTGACCCAAGCATGAAGCCTTGGACAGACTCCAGGTTTTGTGCTGATCATAATTCCATCTCTCAACGCTGCCTTTCACGTTTAGCATTATCAAAGAAACACAGTATTATTTAGAGACCCAGTAAGGTCTCTCAACACACAGTCATTTTCTTTAAAGTTCCTAATCCTATCACTTTAATTCTATCATCTTCTAATTTGCCATTTAATTCAATGTTGTCCCTCAAAGTCGTGCTGAGGTATTTCTAACAAGCCAGAGAAAAGCTTTATCTTAATATCCTCTATTTCTATGCTCAAGCTGTTCCACCTCACCCAAGGAAACAAAAACAATGTGCCTTCTAAATTGAAAGTATCGTGGCAAGGTCAACACACTGATAAAAAGCAGCATTGCTATTGAAATCAGCAAAGACTACAGATTAGAAGGTGTGCAACAGCATGTTTGTTTCTGGTGGACCTGCTCCATCCTTGAAGCTAGGTGTATTATAACATCTAGAAATATAGACATACTAGTTTTTATATTTAAAGTTGCCTTTATCAGAGCTAGGAGGATGAATATTTCGTTTTGACTATGCAAACAAGTTTACTTTCAAAGCAATAATGATATGGATGAACAGAGTAAATACCAACCTGAAGTCTGTCCACGTGAACTTTGACCCCTCCGATACTGCCTTTCTTAAAAGATGCCAGCATGTCCAGAACGGGATTAAAGCGGCTTCCCCTGTGTTGACAGACCAGCCATTTAGACAGTGGGACAGATATTGTATGCATCAAACATGTATCCACTAGTCGATCAATGATTTATGAAAATGTTCAGGAATGTAGTCATTTTAAAATGACTAACTTTTGTATTTATTTGTATTGTTCCAGAATGGAGTTTTTTTAGAGTGCATTTGGATCACCACCTGGTACCCCACCTAAGGCCCATAGTTGCTGGGCTAGGCAACCAATAATGGATATAAATTGTGGAAAGTTGGCAAAAAGTAAAGGAAACAGTCCGCACAGGTTTTGAAAAAAAAAATACACTAGCTACACTACTTGATTTTTTTTAAATCTTGAATTTATTAATTATTAATTCAGTCAAAGGTAAAGTATAACAGAAATCATCTGAGAAAAAAAAGAATAATAATTTAGAAATCTCTGAATATGTCCAGATTAGCATAAGCATTATGAAATAACCTAAGGAATACTTTATTACTTCTTTGTTTGCCATCATCTCACCATAGTGTTCAATATCAAGCAAATTAGTATTGAGTTGCTTCTATGGGAGTCACTTACGATACAGTATGTCAAAGTCCATCTGTTTAAATATCAGACACACATTTCATGTACTCTCTAGATAATGTCCAATACTGCAGTTAAGGGCTGGTCCATGGTGATACAAATGAGAAACTTAATCAACCAGTCAACAAGCAAAGCCACTCACACCTTGTCTCCAAAGAGATAAATGGTGCACAAAACGGTGAAGAGATCTAAGGACCGCACCAAAATATTACATTCAAGAGTGAAATTGCATTGAGGCTGTCAAGATTAGGCTATTATGAGATAGAAAAAGAGTAATAGGCTGATAAAAGGACAGATACGGGAAGACAAAACACCGTAAGAAAGCTATCAGTGCAGAAGAAAGTGGGAAAAGAGCCATTATTGTATGTGTGTGTGCTGTACTTGATGTTATCTTCTCGAATGAGGACCAGGAAAAGAGGGCGTCCCTGCATTTTCCAGCACTGTTTGATGAACTGCAGAGCATTCTAGACACATAGAGAAATACCATGTTAGAGGACAAGGGGAAATACTGGCTGTTTCAGAATAGAAAATAAACAAGTTCAGTGCTAAATTCAATAGTGACAAAATGACATACTGTAGTAATACATTAGGGAGTACATTAACGCAATTTGTTTATTTAGCAGCCTAGCAGTACAGGCTTGTTGGGCATTCT
>JAVQJW010354669.1:0-13835 GCA_036025195.1 Hypseleotris klunzingeri
CCTTATGGTCTTTTCTCTTTTTTAAAATAATAAATATCTAAATGGAATACACCGTAAAGATTTGACAAGCCAAAAATACAGTTGTTGCCTGAGGGCAACACCGGTCCATAGAGGGTTAACAATGAACACAAATAGGATTGATTTTCTACATTTAGAAAAACATACTTTTGGCAGTCACCACTTTTGTAGGATCAGCGGAGTTGTAAACCAGGGCTCCAAGTGGGTCTGGCTCAGTGAAGGCAATGGGGTCTGGCACCAGCTTCTTTTCAGTCAGTCCCAGAGGTCTCAGCAGGAGCCCAAAGTCCTCCAAACCAGTCAGCTTGTCTGTGTCACAGTCTGAGCTGCTCAAATCCCAGTCATCTGGCAAAGCAGTGGCAAAAACCATCAAAAGTGAAATTGGGAAAACGTGTTTACTTTGATGATAAAGTAATAAAACTTACCATCTGAAGTGCTGTCTAAGTGACCAATTAGATCAGACGTGACACCCTTAATCCTAATATAAAATGTCAAAAAAACACAATCAATTACTATATTTAAACTTGTAGTTTGGAAATTTCCTAAAATATAAAATGCTTGACCAAGTAGTAGTCGAGTTTTACTTCAATCCTTCCTCTGGCCTCTATGACAACATCAAATGCGGGTTTGTGTGGTCAAACACTGAACTACTGTTGGTCAAAGTAGTAGCCCACAAACTGGGATCTGATGTTGCTGAAGAGCCCAGGGGAGGGACTACAGCAAAATCTTACCTATGACAGCTTACCTACTTTACATCATAGAACAGGGTCAGATGTTGTTAGTAGTTTAACAGGTGTTAAATGTCTCTTATTTTAGGAAACACACAGACTACGCTTTTAATGCAATAAAGTTAACATATTTTACAAAATACCTTTCCCGTTTTGAATGTGATTCAGTGGCATTTGCAGCCAAGTATTTGTCTCTGCATGTGTGACAGAGGAGGTAGAATGGGAAGTTGGAGCCACACTCTCCTTTGAACCACACGTCCACATAGGCCCCAGTGCTGTCATAGCCTTTCCGCGCTGCACTCTGCCCACAGCCCGGGTGTCTCCTCTTTATGTGGTTGTTGAACTGAAGGGTGAGAGTGTTGCACAACTCACACTTCACCATTTGACTGTGTTCTTCACCGGCCTAAAACAACAGCAAATAAATAGCTATAAAGGTTCGAAATTGAAAGTCTGGTTGATGGTAAATACCTCTACTATCTGCAGTGCGTCTCTCTCTAAGCTGAAGAAAGAGGTGGTGAGTAGATCCTCATATGATTCTTCATGATAGGGGTCGTCCATGTAGTCCAGCTCTGACTCCTCCTCAGTGGCGTAGGGATGAAAGTCCACATGCTCGGGCCATTCACTGGACACTGTTTGTGGCTGGTACAGTTGAGGCAACGGACTGGAAGATGGTAAATCTGAAAAACGCACACATACACATACATGCAATGAGAAGCTTTTGATTAACTGCATAACAAATACCTCAAAATGAATCGAGACCTGCTCTTCGAAATGAGGTCCTCTGGGTGGGACCTGAGCGGCGTCTTCGAGCTGGAGGTGGGCGGGTTCTGGTTAAATGAACATCTAAGACATTCTCCCTCTCAATCCAGTCCAGCCCTGGTAAAAGACTGACAGAGGACACAGTATATGTGAGCTTAGAGCTTTATTGTAATGACACAAAGTCTTGCATGAGAGTAGTTTCCACCTTTCAGTGGTTTGACTACTGGGCTGTTCAGGACATTGCACTGTCTCAGGCCCATCTGGAGATGGTGTGTATGGCACCCCCTCTGGTCGTGGGGAGTCTGCAGTCTGCTCCTCTGTTAGAGGGTGCTCTAACATCCAGCTGGCCAAAACCTCAATGGTTTGAGAATCAAAGTCTCCTGATAAATCTAGAGGGAACGACATGGACATTACAGATACATTATGAAATGTTCAATACTGACAACATCAGGTGATCATGCAATGCAACTGTCACAGGATAATTCTGTTTACAAATCTTATCAACATAGCATGTGCATACAAGTATAGACTTAATAGAAAATGTATTTTGAATGCAATAAAGCCCAAACGTCAACAGGCGGTTTTGATATAAGATACAGGATTTATAAAGAGGCAACAATGAATTAAATCTTTTATTCTAAATAACAAATATTAGAAGATATTACACACAATAAAATATGTTTAGAGCCCTGGAAGCAGAATTTCTCTCCACAAAGCAGTACCTGCTGCCGCCATAGCCCAGTAGATATGTCTCAAAGAGAAGCCCATTTCTAGTAAACGACTGGTGACAAATGTTTGTGTCCGCTCTGGTGGTGGAGGAAACAGAAAAGTGCACAAAACAAAAACAAACTCACATGGATCATTCCTTCATGTCTAACACGTGTCAACATGAACACTGGGTAAATGTCTTCTTTAGCTCTGTTACATTTATTTGTTTATTTTGATGACTATAATTGTGAAATAGGACTTTATTCCAGACAAAACTAATGTGTTTTTACTGTGAAATATACAATTGTTAGTGTACATGCATAGTTGTAAAGGTGCAGTATGAACCTATATATTTATAAAAGAACAAAGAGCAATGCTCCATCTTTGCTCAATCCAAGTGGTCACCAGTGCCTTTCTAACCACTTAGATAGGAGAATGCATCCCTGTAGTCTAAATCATTCATAATGCACCATTTCAAATAAAAAATACAGTGTGCCAATCGTAGCAGCAGGCTGTGTGGGACCATGCAGAAACATTTTAGTGAGTTAAATACAAAATTGAATTCACATATACTTATTTCTTCTTTCATCTGCTGACTTTTTGAGTAGCTCTAAAATAGACAATATATATATTGTATGTAAAAATCATTGACTTCTTACCCAGACTGCTTCTGGCCTGGGTACTGGAGGGGCCAGGCTCCATGAAGCTAGTCTGCTGCTCTGTGAAAGCATCACAAGAAGCAGAGCTGGCCAGGCTGAAGCAGGGGTGAAGCATGGGGGAGGAGCTAACCAGGCCAGTTAGGGTAGGGAACCGGGTAAGCACCATGTGTCTGGAGTGAATAAAATACAGTATAATGCAAGCATCAGTACACTATCTCCCTACCTTTTATAATCATGTACATGTCGCATATAAAGACATAACTGTATACAAAAAGTAAAGTCATATCATTAATACTGAAGGCACAATAAAACACATATTCATTTATAAAGTGATGTCTGTGTTAACTGCAAGGAAACTGTTTGGCCTGGCTTGGGACTCAAACAATACTAAGAAAGTCTTTGTTTGTGTGGCCTGGTTAGAAGAATAAGCGGCAAAAAGCCCAAGTTAAGAATGCAAGCAACAGTTCTCTGTTTTTTCCTAACTCACCAAATCCCTGAATGTCAGAGAAATCACTGTTGTAAAAAGGTACAGGACTGGATTAAAAGTAAAATAGAAACCTACAAAAATGTGTTTTTTTTATTGTCAATGTAATCCTTACTGTAGGAGGCTGATGGGAAGGAAAGGGTTGAAGTGATCCAAAGCCTCCATCTGAAGGTTTGTGGTGAGGGACGTGGTCAGATCAGTGTTGGATGATGAAGCCGAGGCTCGGTTTGACTGTCCAAATATGGCAGTTCCTTCTGAGCCTGCACTGTACAGGGACACTGAACTGGAGGACTTAGAGATGGGGTTCGAAGACATGGTGTGGACAGAATCTGCAAGTGTAAAAAGACATTCTGGTTACTTCTCTCTTTTTTTAAGTGTGATATTACTCTTGAATTGACAGTAGTGTTGTATCCACATGATGTAACAGCATTTCAAATGAGTAAGTTTTAAACAAACTGTAGAGAGGGAACAAAAGTCTATGGAATAATCGATTCCTGAAGTGTCAAATAGAGATGAAACTCTGCCAATACCAGGCCTATCAACATGAAACCAACATTGTTCAGTCTTCTCTGTCAGTGGGAAACATCATGTGTAGGTTAGACCACATAACATTTACCAGTGAGGCCATGAACATTTCAAAGGCTAACAATTTCAATGAATATCTGTCAGTGTAATTTAGTTGAATCCAAATGTATTGTGTACGATACCTTTGAGGTCCTCCTGGAGGCTGTGCAGTGCTCCTTTGTAGATCATAATTTGAGCCCTCTCCAGGTCGGTCAAGGACACTCTCTGTTTGATGGGGCATGGTCTCACAGCCCATTTGACCATGCTCTGGACCACATACTGCAACACTGACCGCAGCTCAGCACTCTCATCCCATTGTTTGTTTGGGCCTTTGGTCTGGTCTGGGTTGGCCACAGATGTTTCATTTTTAGCCACTTGCATCAAATCTGACAGCTTCTCACAACTGAACAATACATTTAAAGACTTCAAAGCTGCAGTCAGAAGGTATGAGACTTTGACCGATCTCATCTCTAGAGAAAAGACTTCTCCTCTGATTGATGGAGAGGCCTGTTGCACATAAGAACTAGAGGTCCAGTCCTGCTGGTCATTTGTAGATCTGGGAGATGGAAAAGGGTCTGACTCGAATATTTGATCTTTGGGTGTTTTTCTTTCACTGGTGTGCCACTTATCATCTTCTGCCATTTCTTCATCAAAGCAACAGCGTATTTCACTGTCTGAAGATTTTTTCTGGGGAGAGGCTGGTACTGTTCCAAGCCCACCGTGCTCCTCCAGCACTTCCATGAGGTAAATGAGGTCTAACAGGACCACTGGTTTGAGGCCTCCAAGACGTGTGACGTCACAGCACGACATGTGGCAGGGATCCAGGGAGGCGATGGGCGTGTCACTGGGTGACCAAGAATTCATGGAGCTTAGTTATTGAAATGGAGGAGGAGCCACAGATAGAGATTGGAGAGACATCAAGACAGACAGAGTTGAACGGAGATATAATTGAGGAGGAAGAAGAAAAAAAAATTACACTCAGAAAGGGAAGTAAGAAAAACTGACAAATGTTAAAATACGGGAGGAAAATTAACTAAATATTTTGAAAGAACTGAATGATGACACGTAAGAATATAAATATATATATGAATGTTAGTCAGAAAAAAATAGCTGTTAATTAGTAACTGGTTAAAACTAGTTGTAATACCTAACAGACAGGTCTCCCTCCTCCCACTGAAGTTTGGCTGAAGTGCTTCCTTCTTTGAGAACTCCCAGTAAAATGGCTCGACGTCCACTTGGCTTGTGTCTGCAAAACCCTCCTGCTCGAAGACCACTGTCCACTCCTCCGATCAGGGCCAGCACCGGCCACACTTCAGTGCAGAGAGCTGAGAGCTTAGCTTCAGACAGGAAACTGCCATGGCTCGACCGTTCACTTGATACATCACTTAATGAACTTTTCTCATTGTCTTCTTTCTTGTTATTGTGACTGCAAACTGCAAGACAGTATACAAGTGAATATACAATTGCTGCAACCTTTTAGCTTTACATGAATCTCCTTTACCTAATTATCTATAAAGAACTTTAAATGTTTTGTTTTTATATAGAACGTGAGAGAAAATTAAATTTAGAAATAATAAGCATTTTGTTTTGTTAAAATATCTTTATATTACAGAATCAGTATCAAAAGAAAGGTTTTCTGACCTGGGCTAATCTCCTCAGTTTTCAGCAGTGGACCGATGAGCTCCAGTTGGGTGTGGATGTGCTTATTAATGAGTGGGGACCAGTGGTCACACTGGTGCAGTCTACGGAGCAGCTGTAAGGTGGACTCCAGAAGGACAGTGGTCTGAGGACTGCACAGTGGTTCCCCGGGAAGTAAATGACTTGGCATGCCTCTCATTTCTAGGTCATGTAGCGCCACCTGTAGAAAATACAATGTATCATGGTTTTAAAGAGTGTTCATGCATACACACACTGACTACTTCTGTCATTAATCTAATGTGCTTTACCTTTTCTCCCGGATTACTGCTGTAGAATAAAACACAAGGATACAGCTCAGATGCTACCACACCCTCAAATGCCAGTTTGGGGTCCTACAAAAAACACTTCAGTATATTTATTTATAAGATTTAAAATGTGCCAAAAAAAATAACGCTTTGCACTTGGACCAACCTTGTCATTTTTAGCGAATGACACAGTGTGAGCCTCCATGTCTAGGATACATGTGATAGTGTCGCCCTGGGTGAAGGAGGGCAGAGTACGGACCAGTTCACCTCCATGGTACAAGTTGCCACTGTAAGCCCGATACAGCCACATGTCGGTGGTGGTATGATGGTTATAATCTCGGATTGGCCAGCGTGAAACACCAATGCATGTGCCCTCATTGCCTCGGTTTTCTTTGGTGATGTGAAACTAAAGGAAGAAATTAGACACTTTATTGTTGGCTAGTTCTGCATGTTTCGTATTTGTGATAGTTTGAGGAATGCAAGAGCTTACTTTCCAGATAAAACAACCAGAAGTGATGGCTGTGGTAGCCAAGCCATAGCCCTTCCCTCCTGAGCCATGGGAGAGGACGTTCCCACTTTCCAAAGTGCAGCAGATTAGTTTGTGTGGATCAAAGGAAAACTCTCCAATTGCAATACATTCTTCAAAACTATCAGGACTCTAAAAATAAATAAATATATAGAGTTAAGTCATTGGGTTCATCTAAATATTAGAAACGAATTAAAAAAATAGGAATACATTTTAAAGCATCCAAATATTTGTTATTTGAAAAACAACATGATGCTTCATTCTTTACCCCAGTATTTTTTTCAGCCACCTCCCCGTTGTTCCTCTCAACCAGTGACTCCTCCCACATGTAAGCAGACAAGAGCTGAAATAGCTGTTTCACAATCTAAGAAAATACAACACATTGCCATGAGGTTAAAATAATTGTGAATGCATTCACTGTTTTAATTGCCCAGACTTGATCATACCTGCTGGATTTGATCTGGCTCAGAACAGGCAGGTAACAGTCTTTCTAAAATGTGGAAGGCCATAAGCTTTGTGCGGAGGTTCTGAAAGCACGGAGAACCTGGAAATGGTTGACCATTTAGTTTCAACGTATGAACCAGCACATACTGGATATCATCTGGTTTTACCAAATATTACCTGAAGAGCACTTGTGTGATATTATGGCTAAGAGAGGATCCACCAATTTAACAAACATAGAAAGTCTCTTCATCACTCTTATGGAAAGGACACGTCTCAAAAATACTAAGAAATCTGCAAGTTGGGATTCAACCATTTTACTGCTTTCCATTCCTAGAAAAAAAAAGTATTACTAGTATCCTAAACAACAATAGTGAATGAAGCTGTAGTTTACAAACGCATTCGATGTATACTTTTGCCACTGTAGTCCAGATCCACTCTCTCAGTGGACCCCTTCTCTGCAGCCTGGTGATGCTGGAAGGTGGACAGTATATTTTGGAGGTGTTCACACATGACCTCCATAAGTGCAAATGATATATCTATTGGTAAAGACTCCTCGCAAGAGCTGGGAAAAAATAAACAATAAAACTTAAGTGTAATTCTTTTAGACAGAAATCACAAGCAGAAATAGAAGCACACATCGTCACCTTGCAGCTACAGTAAGAATCTGAAGCAAGCGAGCACAAGCTAGTTTAACAGCCCCATTTAGCAGGTCAGGCCCAGAGGCTGAGGCAGCAAACCAGCCCTGGTTCATCAGATAACCACTGTTGTTGGTCAGCAAGGACAGAATATCAAGGATTCCACATTTGACAACAAGCACCAGGTCAACAGGCTGGTAGCAGAAATTCAGTGCAAACATTACAGCCAGCAGAAGGTGCTGACAAGAACCTGCAAAGTCAACAGTGCTATATAAGTATATGTCTCAAATGTAATCTTAAAAATACTGTTATTACAAGTTACAAAACAAGCAAACCTGGATTTTCTTTTTCCAGAAACACTTTCCTTCTCAGGACACAGACAATCTGCTGGTAAAAACTGTGAGCTGCTGACTGTAGCTCCCTTTGTGTTTCAATAGAAGCTGAATGTGTGCCAGTCTAGATTAGGGAATATCACAATTATCTTTAGCATTTATTGAATTTATTTACAAACGAAGATTTGATGCAGTGGATACAATACCATGTAATGCTGTGTTTCATAATTAGCACCAGTATGAGAGCTATTGACTTGTGTTCCCAGACCAAAGCAGCCACAGAGGAACTGGAGCTGCACTGACTGCAACAACACAGGGAACTGTGGAGAGGGGACTACACCACTGCTTTTTTCTTCCATTTTAGACAAGAAAGATGACATCTGACAGAGTGCTTCCAGTCTCATCTGAATAGAAAAGAACATCCATGTATTGTTCTTTTATACCAAAAATTACACAAACATAGGACTGACCTCCGCTCTTTGCTGTTGCTGCAGAATGGCACATGTAATGGCCTTGGGGTCTGCTTGAGCACAAGTCTGTTCACTGTGCCATGCTGGTGTCAATGGAGGCAAGTGAACAAGGCTTCCACAAACAAACTCAAAGAACTGACTAAGAATAGAAGAAGTTTTGCTTCCATTGTGAGACACCGGGGAGGTTGGACTAATGCACTGCCGCAAGCGATCCCAGGCTTCTTTCATGATCCCAATAGAACACAGAGGTAGAGCTACAAGCAACAGACAAATACAGATATAAAAGTCAGAACAAAGAAAGAACAAAAGTAAGTTGATTATGTCCAAATATACCGTGCATATACATATATAGCTGTTCTTACCCATTTTGTTTTTAAAACACAGTGGAGTGCCTTTCATCTGGTCAGTCTGGAAATACATAAAGTTTAATAGACGAAGCAGTGATAAGGAGACTCATATTACAGAGACTGAGGGAAAGCCTTACATATTTTTGACTATCGGAGGATAGCAAAGAGTCAGCCATTACTTTTCTGAAAAACATAAACATTTGGTGTCAGACACACACCCATATAAACAGTTATGTAAATACAACACTGTACACACAAAACTGACCTTGCTTTCATGCTTATAGGACTATTTTCCTTTTCACTAGGCTCCACCCATGCAGCCCTGACACCAAGCAAAAGAAAGAGGCAGCGGGAGACGACCAGATGGCAGGCTGCAGGATAAGACAAGCTTTGCTCTGTAGAGTCTTGTTTGTCTGACTGCTGCTTCAGCTCGTGGTTCTGTGGAGGGCTCCCAGGACTCTCCATGCTGCCGGGGAGGTTAGATGTGCCAAAAGACTCATACACTGTCACATTCTGTTGCACCTGCATAGCTTCACGAGTGGCCATAAATGATTCCAGTACTTCTGCAAAAACACTCATACATTTGTATGCTCTTTTGCCAAATGAATGAAATTCTGCAACATAAGAAATACATTGAGACCACCCCCACCTGACAGGTACATACGGTTTCCAAATGCATCTTCCTCAGCCACGTCGTCCTGGTTGTGGTTTGCTGGAACCTGAAGTTCACTGCTTATGTTCTCTGATAACTGCTCCAAATCTTTGGCTGCATCTTCTGAAGATATACCTGTTATTTCTCCACTGGCGTCAGTGCTCTGGGGGGACTGGGGGGTCTAAGCATTTTTGTATATTTAATTAGACTTGTTATGTAGATTTCAGTTCAAATGTGATTATATATGAATACATGGACTGTACCTGTTTGACTGTAGAAAGCACCTGTGAGGTCTGTGGAGTGTTTTTATAAGACAACAATGTACTTCTGATTTTATAAACTGTTTCATAAACCTCTATCAGCCTCTCACAAGGCTCATATCTGTGGACATGTGGAAGTACAGAAAAATGTTCATTACAATGGGAAAAGATCAGGACATCATATACAGTAATTAGTAAATTTTATGAAATTAAAAGATCTTGGTAAATCAAAAGTCACATTTGTGTTACTGACCTGTCTTGCCAATAAGCTTTATCCTGAATTCCTGTGTGTTTGAGGAGTGCAGCCAAACTGCATCGGCAAACTGTCTGAAGAAGAGAGTCTCCTGCAAACCCTCCACTCTCCCACTCTACACAGAAACAATACAGCATTAATGTATGAAGAAATCCTTCTATTCAATATCTTTATGTACTGTTAGAGGCTTGTTGTGTACCTCTGCTGAGAGCATACTCCTCTAGGTTCTGCCAGAGACTGACAGCTGCTCCTTTAGAAGAGCCCAAAGCCAGCTCCAGTAAAGTCCTGCTTTCTTCACTCAAATTCAACTCTGTCAGTCTTGTATCACTGGCACCAAGTAGCACCTCTTCAGTTAGCCACACCATTCTTGAGTCTACATTTGAAGATATATAAAGTTTTATGTGCAGATATATTATATATAACATTATCTGAATGCATTTGATTACATTTGTCATTAGAGGTTAATACTATCATTTGCAAGAATTTAGGTCAATCTCCTACCAAGTTGTTCAAAGTCCCCCTCAAGTCCATTACGGAGGAGGATGTTTGAGAGCCACACCTCTGACACTTTCTCCTGTAGTGAGGGAGGAGGACCCAGTAACATCCCACCAAGACACCTGCCCACAGCCAGGGCAACTGACCTCTCCAGGTCCAACAGCCACACCCATGTACAGTCCTCCTCATTCAGGGGGCTCTCTTCACATTTCCCTGTAGAAATACAATAATATCAAGCATTCTTATTCACGCTAAACTTTCAGTGAAATGCACAGAAAAGTATTGTAAATACAAATACATTAGAATTTTACCTGGGTGTGTGTTCTGATAATCTATATTGAGTTCTTGCTCCTCCTGTAGGGCTGTCTCTGGGAGCAGTCGTGTGAAGATGTTAAGACTCTCCAGCAAGGCCAGCAACTGCCTGAGAAGAGGCTGAACTGTGCTCAAAGGAAGCAGCAGCAGGGAGTACAGGACTTGGCACAGCAGACTGCCGGCTACTGAGTTGTACAAGACCGCTGGAACAAGCCAATGTAAAAGGGATTATCATTACTGAAATCTACATTAAACTAAATCAATATAAAGTATACTCACTATGGAGTTTTCTCATTATGTGGTTGTCCATTAAAGTCTGTTTTAAAAGTTTAGTTGATCTTCTCACTGTCTCAGCAGCACATGGCAGCAGAAGGTACAGATGTTCACAAAGCAGTGTCACACTGCTATCATCCTAAGAATGAACACAAAGAAAATACTGATGTACTGTTGTTCAGTTTTTGTGTGAAGCACATTTTGTGTGTGTTCCACACCTCAGGAGATGAATGAATGTAACAATGGGCCAGCAAGTGTTTCTGAAGTCCAGACAGGAGCTGGTAGAAGTGAGAGGGAGGATCATTCTGTCCTGTACTTTCATTTGGGAACTGCTTATCACTGTTCTTTTCCAGTTCTCCAAAAGCACGTTCCTAAAACGCAATATGCAAAACAACACAATGTATTTTATCTGTGTATGTAAAAATATCATGTTGGATTGACAGAGTCTTGTACCGTGTAAAAGCCAATGCTGAGGAGCAACGTTCTGAGTAAGACTTCTGCCATGTGCAAGGGGTCATAGGGTTCACTAGAGCTGGACACTGAGAATGGCTGGACTGATAGGGCGGGGGTTGGGGGGAGTCCCAGGGCTGTCACCTCCCCAAAACTACTGTAACCCAATAAAGATGCTATGTGGCTTTGGTCCTGAAGGCTGCTGAGAACCATGTCCAGCTGAAGACGCTTTGAAAAAGACAAACCATTCAAATATTTATTAACTAATAAAATAATATACACAGCCTGCTAAAACATTATACAAGGCATTACAGACCTGTCCTTTCGAAAGGCTGTTCAAACTGTGTGGGCCCTGTGGTAGAAGAGACAGCAGGAGCTCGGTTCTCTCTCGTAAAGGAGGTAGTAGTAAAGATGGCCCAATAGAAAGTGTACTCAGAACAGCCTATAGTGAAACACAGGAGAGGACAATGCTTATAAAAGGTGTAAAATATGCATTTGTAATCCACTAAATCTTTCAGTCCAGGCTCAGATTTCACCTTTTGTATCTCATCTGGCATATTGGTATCTATGAGCCTGAATAGGAGGTTACGAAGAGGCCTGCTCTGAGCTCCCAAAACAATTGCCCCAGTGCCTCCTGCATGTGCCAAGGACAAGTGGATAGACAGCAGCTTCATGCACAGCAGAAGAAACTGATGGTGATCTCTGCATACACAAAGATACCATGGTGTGGGTTAAAGATCAGGAAAGAAGATCAGGTAGAAATAGTGTTAGTTGGTCTGTTGCTACTTAAAGCTCTAACTAAAGAGAGAGAACTACAAATACAGTATGAACTATACCGTTTGGATAAGAATGGTGCAGGAGGGGTATTGTTCTCAATACCATCGCAGTAATTCTCCAGGAAGTTTCGCAGATACACAAATGTACTCTCTTCTAGGTCAACACAAAAGGGCCGATGCCATGCCACCAACTGCCTGAAGAAACAACAGAAGTTAAACAGGTGGTAGATGTGAGCACAGATGATAATATATGTGAAGATTTACCGGTCTGTGGGTACTGCTGTCCATGCCAGGCTGTGTGAGGTGCCTGCTGTTATCTGCTGTATAGACACTCCCTCTAAACCCAGGACCTTCTTGGGTTTAGTAATAGGAGTGGAAGTATGTCCCTGCCCACACTGGCCCATAGTGTTGTTTCCCCAGGCATACACTTCATTTTCTGCAGACAACAGTGTGATTCAACCAAGAGAAATACAATAAACACATTTGGTGTTGGGGTTTCTCACCATGGGAAAGTGCGAGACAATGACTGTCGCCACAAGATATATCAATGATTTTGGTGATACTCAAGTCCTCTATGAACCTTGGTCTCAGAGAAGTTGTTTCAGAAGAGCCACAGCCTAGACAAGAGCCACACCCCCATGCAAACACCTCAAATACAAGAAGCACAGACAAAATACAACTGTTAGGTAATCTTCTAATGCTAACTATTCATGTAATTGTAGCGTGTAATTCCTACAATAAGAAGGTAAGATGTTGATGAAACAGTATGCTTCTGTAATGACTTTTGTAAGTGTACTGAATGTCCTCTAACCTTGATGATGAAGTTATTTTGGTAACCCATATAACAAAGCTCACTTGTCCTGCAGAGGTAAGGGCCAGAGATGACTGGCTGCCTGCACACACTTTCCTGATGATATATCCTTGCAGGGCTTCTATGACCTTGGGTCGATACACACGGTTGGTGTCTCCATGACCTAGTTTACCTGAAACAGTGAGTCATATCCAAGAAGTATTTTAGGATCAAACAAAACACACAACACTGCTGCTGTTGTGTCTGTGTTTTTATACCATTGTCCCCTCCCCCAAATGACCACACAGTGCGTCCATCTTGTGCTACTGCGATAGTGTGAGAGCTGCCACAGGCCACCTGACCCACACTGCTGATGTCTTTGACCAGTGTGGGCACATTTCGACTCTGACTGTCACTATGGCCTGGACAGAAAAAAAACATTTATCACCACTGCTGCTCTATCACACTCACTTAGAATGTAAAATATTACAATTAGGTATGAGTGTACCAAGTCTACCAAAGTCCCCTTCTCCCCATGTATACAACTCTCCATCACAAGTCACCGCTGCACTGTGTCTGTAACCAGCAGACACACAGGCAACCACCTGGTACACAGAGGAGACAACTGTGTCAATGAGAGGAAACTAACTGTATAACTAAAAGATCATCATATTTAACAATGGCAAAGAGAAATCAAGCAAAGGACAGCATGTGACTTTATGTGAAAATTAAGAAAGAAAGAAAAAAGAAAAATATGTGTGTTAAAATTCTGGATATAAACAGGCTATCTCCAATTTTAGAACAAATAATACTAGAATGACTAAAGTTATTGATAGGTATAAAGGTTTAAAGAAATAGTTAAGATGAGTGTTGGAGATGAGTGTAAAAATGTACATGTAACCTCAGAGAGAAATATTTTCCACAACAGTATGTTATCATGTGAATTTTACTTTTAATTAA
>JAVQJW010354717.1:0-12598 GCA_036025195.1 Hypseleotris klunzingeri
TCTGTTGAACAGCAATTTGAAAATTGAATTGAAAAAAAAGTATATATATTTGTTTTTTAATATTTGAAGAATCCCTGTGGTTTAAATAGTTCTTCAATCAAACTGTGCCTAGTGAAAATTGTAAATAGCTAGTATTCTTAAGCTAAGAAGTTAATGTCAAGCCCTGGTAGTGTGTGTAATTACCGAGAGCAGTCATGTCCACTCCACCCCGGGCTGCAGTGACACCTGTCAGGCCTGATGCACCTGCCTCCATTCAAACAGGGCGAGGAACACACCGCTAAAAGCAATGAGAAAAAATACAACATAGTTAATCTTGGAAACCTGTGATTATGACTTAGGTGGTAAAAGCAACAAAATATTAGATATTTCAAAATAAACCACTTGGCTTACAAGTAAAGGTTTTTAATCGAAAACTAAACCAACTAAGACTAAACCGGGACTACCTACAACTAGTACTAAAATACCAGCACTAGATTCGGTCAAAATAATTTGAAACAGATCTAAACCAAAGACTAAACCAGGTTTCAACCAGTATTATATCAGGACTAAAAAGGATTAAACAAGAACTGAACCAGGCCGACCAAAATAAAGAACTGCAAAAAACTATCAGCACCACAATCTGAGTACCACTGCACTAGTGTATTTAGTGGCAGTGACGTCAGACAGAGAGGACGTGGAGGGAACCCTGGTAATTAGTTTCCTCTATGTTGATGCCTCTCACCGGTGTGACAGCGCGTGCCGGTCCATCCCGCGGGACACTCACACTGGTAGGGGGCCACACAGCGGCCTCCATTTAGGCAGGGCAGGATGCAAATAGCTACAAGTCAAGGGAACATACAACAGATGAATGATAAGACAATTAGGTGCAGTTCATTTCTTCTCTCTGAAATGATGCAGAATATTAAACTGAGAGAGGATTCTTATTCGTAAATTGTACTTACGCTCCTCACAAAGTCGCCCCATCCATCCCTCTGGACATGAGCAGGTGTTAGGTCTCTGACAAACACCTCCATTCTGGCACTGCAGCCAACACACCGCTGAGGAGCACATACAAACATGTCAAATTAACGTCACAACAAAATAAGCATTCAAAATGTTTTTAAGTGAAACTGTTTTACTGACACTTTTAAGATACAGGACCAAAGATACATTTCACCATGCAACGGAACAAAGAAAGCATTCACAGAGTGTAGATTATATTTCTTTCTAGAAACCCAATCTGAAATATATCACACCTCTGCATTCACAGCATAAGCAGACACTACACAATTGAGCAGAATGAAGGGTTAAAAGGAACCAAAAGAAGGGAAGCAATTGCAGTAGATGTACAGTATGTATATAGTATGTATGTAGTATGATAGTATGTTAGGTCAGGATCCAAGAACAGGAAAATAGAAACCATTTTACACCATTTCATCGACTCTTATAGATGTCTCACAGAGATTACGGGGATATTCTTAGTTATAATAAATATGTAATGTATTCATATTTATTTTACTATCTCATCCATTAAATACTACCTCAAAAGAGAAAAAAGACAGAGGGTTATGTTATCATTGTGGGAAGTGCAGCAGAACCAAGCAGAGGGTCAAAAGAGGCAGCCAGGAAATGCAGGCAGTGCCTATAAATGTAAAGCGGGCAGGGCAGACTGTCTACCTCTGCAGGTGGGAGGGAGCGTCCAGGTGCCGTTCTCCAAACACCTGCTCCTTCCAACGCCCTCCATGGTGTAGCCCCCAAAACACGAGTACACTGCCACATCCCCGAACTGGAAGACCGCCCCCCGAACTACCCCATTGGCCACATGGAGAGGGGGGCCACAGGACACCCCTGCACAACAGCCCAGATGGAGCAACCCTCAGTTACTCTTGTGTGTAGTTGATTCAAATGTATATACTACATCCCTATTAATCTATCAGTCTTTAATAAAACAAAACAGCTGTCACCATAAGACGGCAAAATCCATACATTTCCTGATTTCCCGCCTTCCTCTCTTAGTATAAACAATTTCCAAGAAGGTTATGTTTAACATGCTTATAAGACATTGAACAAAATGCAGATGAGACAATGAGCTACATAGGTAATACACAATGTGTTGAATAATTAGAACAAATGGAGCCAAGAAACATCAGAGGACTGTGTGACAAAGGTTGCCATAGTAGCCCATAATTAGGCCAGAAAACAGGACACCATGTTTGATGGCACCTGGTTTGTTAGAATGAAAAGACAAACAAAAGAGAGCAATTGAAAAGAGCACTTGTGCTTGCAGGCTGGAGACAAGCTGCACGCAGACAGGCAGGGCTCCATGCGAACCTGAGCTATTTGTGATAGTAACTAGTGGTAAAATGACATTGCATTATTATAAACAAACGTAAAATTAAAATGTGAAGAGTTATTTGTCTTGAAACCCCCTCCAGCTCATGTTGAATAGATACTCACTCTCACAGACAGAGCTGATGGGGCTCCAGCTCTGGTCTGGTCTACAGGTGACTGTGCCACTGCCTTTCACCTGCTGCCCTTTGGGGCAGGTCACACGCACTGTCTGTCCCACAAAAAAGCCCTGCTGGGATACACTGTTTGTGTTGGACTCTCTCCAGCCTGGAGGAGTCGGGCAAGGCTTAGCTGTAGTAAACAAAAGGCCATAAACATGACAAAATTACTCTATGTATGTGACATCTTAGAACTGTTTTAAACACTGCATTTACCAAATATTCAATCAGCCTGTGTAATAATACCATGATTTCATTACAAGACAAATCCTGACTTGTGTTATGACTCATATAATTTAAATGTCAGACGTAACAGACATTGCCATTGACTATATTGTCTAACTATAAACAAAACAATTGCAAAACCATTAGCTCATACTTCAAAGATCAAAGTAAACGGTAGGTATCAGCCATTGCAAAAGCAGAGATGTTGTCAGCTTGTCAGCTTGTAGTTTGCACTAATTCTGTCCTTTCCATGCATGCAGGGGATAGGTATTTATTTTATATGTAATGAGGTGTCTCACGTTGGCAGGTGGGGAAACTGGAGCTCCAGGTACTGCCCCCCATACACACCACCAGTGTCTCCCCAACCAGAGTGTAGCCTTTATCACACTGAAACTCCACAGCGCGCCCTGTGTTCAAGTTGTGCTCCTGCACTTTACCATGAAGAATCTGCTTAGGACTGTTGCAGCCCTTAGTGACTGAGACAGAAGAAAAATCTATATAAGCAAAGGGATATGGAAGTGCATTATACAGTTTTAAATATACTTTTGTTTTATAATATTACCTTCACATACAGGAGCCGGAGAGCTCCAAGTACCATTGGCCAGACACATTAGAGTTTTTGGACCAACAAGTTGCAAGCCTGTATTGCAAGTATAGCTTGCATTGTGCAAGTAAGTCTCCCCTGTCGTGTGGAGATTGGAATTTTTCACTGTGGGAGGAGGTCCACAGGTTTGTGCTAAAAAGAAAACAGTCAGTGACCAAACCTGATTTTCTAGTGGTGCAACTTTAATTATATTGTGTGTGTACTAAGCTGCCAAAAATATTCTACACATAGCATTAGCTTGGGAGTGTTCAAAGTATGTAAACAAACGTACCAACACAGACGGGCTGGGCACCACTCCATGTCCTGTCTCCTCTGCAAGTCTGAAGGAAGTCTCCCTGTTAACACATTTTTTATGAGTAGTATTATTAATAGTTTATTTGATTCTCTGTCATTAAAGTGATTCAACTGTGCTTTAGGATTACAAATACATGAAATAAAATCCCACTTTCGCCTTGTTTTGAGCCAAGTATTGTCAGAGAGGTGTGCGGGAAAAGGCTGGGTTTGAATGTATCAGTAACAATGACTCAGCCCTTTAAACAGCTACTCTGGGGAGAAGTCATGTGACTCTGTAATTTGATCCTACAGACATTAGGCCTGGCCACAGCCTATTTGTGATAGGCTGTGGCCTGGGTTAAACAGGGCTCCCTCTGCAGATGTGTACACAGAAAAATGTGTAAAAAAAAAAGTAAAAAGAAGAAACATAATCATAACATGTGATAAGATAAAAGCTGTGATGTGAGATGTGCCAGTTATTGCCTTACTGTTAGTGTTGCCTGTGTAGAAATAACAAGGGATAAGATAAGCAAAAAATCTTTACGTATGAAATCAGTCATTGGAATGCAAAATGGTTCCCTGAGGTTTTTCCTAACATAGACAGAGGTGGTTAGTACTGGGTTACAGTTGCGTAGTAGAGCTGACAGGCTTTAGTCGCTTGGTCGACTAATCGATCAGTGAGATCTTAGTCGACAATTTTTTTTTGCATGTATTATTATTATTATTGTTGTTGTTGTTGTTGTTGTTGTTGTTGTTGTTGTTGTTGTTACTATTTTTTACTTTTACTTGAGGAACAGTTTTGAGAGCACACCTCAGCATAAGAAAAAGATTAAAACGCTGTAATACCTTCATTACAAATCCAGGAAGGCATGAATACAGCACTAAGTCCCCATAGTTAAAACTGTCTCCCTCCGTGACGCCGTTCAGAAGAGGAGGTGGCTTTGGACACATCACAAGTTCACAAGAAACAGAACTGATGCTGGGAGCCCAGTTTCCTCCAAGCTATTTACCACACATTAACAGAAAATTTTAATTAGTCATAATTTGCAGTAAATATTATTGTGTGTGCTTTTGTATATGGCCTATTTTCCAACCTGACACTCCGTTAATGCTGACCCCTGTAGGTAGAAGCCAGTAGGGCAGGACAAAGTGGCAGTGGCTCCAACAGGAGTGAGTTGTTTTCCAGTAATGACCAAATGAGGAACAGAAACATTGTTGGGAAGGAGACAAGGAGAAGGCCGACATTGTGTGTTGTGTGCTGACCAGGTGCCGTCGCTCTGGCAGGTCAAAGATGGTGTCTGTGTCGTCAACTCATATCCATCTTCACACCTGAACAATAGTGACAAAGACAAAATAAATCAAATGATCAGAACCAAGGTTGTATAGAGAGTGTTAGTAATATTCAGAGGTTTCCTAGACAAGTGACCTAAAAATACCATATCATGAAAAAGGAAAAACTTAATTTAGTCCTCATTCAGAACTGGTTTAAATCAGGTTAGTCACAGTTTAATCCTAGTTTAGACATGACTTCTTGCTTGTTCAGACTTGTATTAGTCCTGGTTTATACTTGGTCAGATACCAAAACATCAGAATAATCTGAATGATTACCTGAAAGTGACGTGGCTGAGGAAGGTGTAATTGTCTCCAATGATGTGGGCGTATTGAACTTCAGGCGGTTTCCCACAGCTCAGAGGCTCACAACTGATTCTGGGCTCGCCCCAGCGTCCGTCTCTCCCACATGAGACCTGTGAATAACCCTTTGACTGGTACCCAGGTCGGCATTTGTATGAAACACTATCAGGAAAGGACCCACTTCTGCCCTGAAGGACAGCATTGGAAACTGTTGGTGGGGCAGAACTACACCGGCCGCGGCTGCACACAGGGACCCCCGGACTCCACACTCCCCCCTTTTCACACACGGCCTGGGTAGGACCCAGCAGCTTGTAGCCTTCATCACACTGGAAGTGCACACGGTCTCCACAGGCACGATCACGGCCCAAAACTACTCCAAACTTTAGGATGAGGAGAGGACACAGGCAGGGCTGGCACTGAGGTACACTACCAATCCAAAGACCCTGAGCAGAGCAATGTAGGATAGGATCGCCTACCACTTCATAGCCTTCAAAACATACATATTCCACAATATCATCGTAGTTGAAACTGGAGCCATTGACAAAGCCATGGCTGATGTCCTCCGGAGGGTCACAGCTGATGATGAGACAGCGAGGGGCAGGTTTGTCCCATAGTCCGTTGGATTGACACAGACGAGTGGACTGTCCGTTCAGGGAGTATCCTTCATCACATTCATATTTGATTTTACTGTTGGCGCTGAAGTCTGACCCCAGCACACGGCCATAGTCTATAGCTGGAGGGGGTTCACATTGAGCAGGTACGCATGTAGGGACTCCATGACTCCAGGTGCCATCCACCTGGCAAACACTCACAGATTTACCTTTGAGCATAAAACCGTCTGGACAGCTCAGTTCGATTTCATGATTATATGTGAACTCATCTCCACGATAAGATACATCTTCTGGGATTTTTGGAGGACCACAAGAGACGGGTTCACACTGAGGCTTTGGCTTATTCCACTGTCCATCGGCTTGACAGGAGATTGTGTCTGCACCTCTAAGCACAAAGCCATGATTACACTCAAAATGCAAAGCCTGAGGAAACTCAAAGCTACTCCCACGAGCTGTGCCATTATGAACAGAGCCCGGGTCTCCACAAGACACAGGGCGACAGACAGGCGCATCATGGCTCCATATCCGGCCTGAAACACACTGCCTCACAGGCTCCCCCTCCAGCTCATAGCCCTTCTCACAGAAGTACTGGACCATACTGCCCACAGAGGTGTCAGTCACATTGACCCAACCATGCTCTGGGACAGGAGGGGTTTCACACTCGGCTGGGACACACACTGGAGCTGTCCCGTTCCAGCCTCCATCCTCCTGGCACACCAGCCGAATAGTGCTGGTGAGGTCATATCCCTTTAGACAGCGGTACTCTATCAGAGTGCCATGAAGGAAGCTTAAGTCCATGGGGGAGGATACACTTGCTGTTTCTGCCTCCAGTTGGGACACTCTTACATATTCTCCAAAGTCAATGTGCGGAGGTAGACCACAGTCAGAGGGAACACAGACAGGAACTGAACTGGACCATCCTGACTCCTCACATGTCAAATGGTCCTGTCCAACAAGCTGAAAACCAGGGAAACAGCTGTAGAAAATAGTGACACCAAAACTGTGTTCCTGGCCTTCAACAAAACCATTTTCAATGGGTTGTGGAGGAGTACATGATATCTGCACACAGATAGGAGGAGCTACGTTCCACTCTCCAGAAGCTAAGCATCTCAGAGTCTCAGGACCTTGAAGACGGTAACCTCTTTGACAAGAGTAGGTGGCACTGTGACCAAACTGAAGTTTAATGTACACTAGTCTTCCATTTACAATCTCTTTAGGCACTGAGCATTCCACTGGCTGACAGTAAGGTACACCTCCAATCCAGAGCCCTTTATCTCCACAGAGCACAGTAGAGTTTCCAACTAAATTATATCCAGTCTTACAGCTGTACAGTGCTTTACTGAGGTACATCAAGCCCTGGACATCAACAAGGCCATTAGTGACTTCGGCAGGTTGAGGGCATTCAACAGGAATACACTCTGGGGATGGGCTGCTCCACTTCGCACTGGCCTGACAGGACACTGACTCTTCTTTCTTTAAGGTAAATCCATCCATGCATGAGTAGGTCACCACTGAGCCAAAAGGGAAGGTACCTGATGATGAGGAAGGTCCACCAAAGGCCACTTTAGGTGGTGAGCCACAGGAGACTGGTTTACACACAGGGAAAGTGTCATTCCATTCCTGGGACGGGGTGCAGCGGAGGATCCTAGTCCCGTCCAGAATGTAGCCCTCCTCACAAGACAGCTCCACTGTTCCTGATTCAGTGTTTAGGCCCTTCAAAACCAGGTGGTTCTCCTCCAGAGGTGGCTCCGGGCACTGCACTGGTGAGCAGCGGGGCCGCTTGGTTTTATCCCACCTGCCATACTTCAGACAGGTCCAGATAGGGTCTCCGATGAGCTCGTAGCCTTCGTCACAGACATACTCTACTTTACGCCCCACTTGAAACTCAGACCCTCGGTAGTGTCCATGGAATATGTCAGGAGGAGGGTCACAGGTCAAAAGGACACATGTGGGAGGGTCACTGTTTGACCACTGATGGTTAGCCTGGCAAACACGATCAGGACGTCCAACCAGTCTATAGCCCGCATTACAGGCATAAGTCACTTTGCTGTTGAAAGTGAATCGACCTCTGGTCTGAAAAGACAACAAAAGTACATAATCATTTTAACATCCATTAACCACAATCTAAACATTTATCGTTCAATCTGTATTTTCATCTACCTGTATGTATCCATTCTTTAATAACGGTGGTGTAGAGCAGGAGACAGGAACACATGTTGGCAAACGCCCTCCCCACTCCCCGTCCGCTTTACATGTCCTCCTCTTCCCTTCTTGGATCATAAAGCCTTTATTGCAGCTATAAGCCACCACAGCTCCAAAACTATAATTTGTTCCAATCACATAACCTTGATCAATGCTCTCAGGCTTAGAGCACCTCACTGGCACACAGCCAATCTCAAATGGTGATGGCTCCCATTCCCCTCCCATGAGACATCTCAGAGTGCCTGTCGTATTCAGCCTAAAGCCTTCCTCACATTTGTAGCTCACTTCTGTGTTGCTGGAATATTTGGGTTTGTTAGTTGAATCTAAAATTGCATGTGGCAGTTCGGGAGGTCGTAGGCAAAAGTTTGCAATGCACTGAGGGGCCTCCATGCCATTAGGTGGCGCCCACACACCCTGGGCATTACAGATCATCTTGGAGTTGTTTCCGGCGCTGTATCCGTCAGTGCAGTAGTAATTAGCTGTGTCTCCAAAAAGTTGGTGACTCTCATAAGGCTCTGCATGCTCAATGGCAGGAGGCGGGCCACAAGAGCGGGGTACACACTGGGCAGAACTGTCACTCCACTGGCCAGAGGAAAGACACTCTCTACTCTCTGGACCAATCAGGGTGTACCTGCACAAAAACAGTGCGTTTTCTCATAATTCATAATCATCATCATAATTAACACTATTAAAATTAAATAAATGTATGATTAATTTCAGCGTCTATCATAAATTGCAAGGTGGGCTGTACATTACTCAGTTTTGGCTTGGATCAGGATTACCATTTGGATTGTACCAATAAAAATGGTTTAACTCCACAAATGGTCACATGACTTTTTTTTTCTTAAAATGCTGATTTTGCATTCTGTACACTGTACACATCAAAACTAAAATTAATAGCATATTTATTAATGTTATTTATATAAATGCATGTCTTCAAACCCAAACCTGCCAAATTTACTAATTATCTGTAATTTCAACAAAGCTAGCATTCATATAGCATATTGAAAATTTAAATATAGCACTTTGAAGGCTCTAGGTTTTGACAATCTTCAAAAACACTGGTATTCAATGTGTTAAATATTACAGGCCCTTGGACCACTGTGGAAATAATTCTCTTCACATTTACCCTTCCTTGCAGGCATAGAAAACCTTGTCCCCCAACTCATAGTTTTCTCCTACAGTCTCTGCGTCTCTCAAAGCTGGAGGCTCATTACACACCACACTGACACAGCGAGGCACAGGGCGGCTCCACTCTCCACTGGCTTCACAAACCACCTCCATTGGGCCCTGTGGTCTTTGCAAGAACATTACACTTAGAGCACACATTAACTCAAGAGAAAGGGTTATTACTGATGGTTGATTCATACCTGTATCCATCCAAACAGGTGTATGTGACAGTGGACATGTAAGTGTTCATGTTTAAGGTGTAGTCTGCATTGGCAACAGTCGGCGGCCCACCACAGACCACTGGGTGACAAACAGGAGGGGACCCGCTCCACCTTTGGGTTGCAAGGCACTGAAACTCATAGGGTATCTGAGGCAAGTAGCCCTCTTTACAACTATGAAAATGTAAAAGTGAAAAGACAGAACAGTAATAACATTAAATTAATTATAATAATTAAAAATATCTCTTTAGATACATAAAGAAAATGTGGAAGAAGACATTAATACCTGAAAGTCACCTTGCTGCCATAAGTAAAGTTAGTTCCCGTCAGGATGGAGTTTTCAGGAACAGTTGGTATTGGACAGGACAGAGCTACAGCACAAGAGGGGACCATGTAAAGTGAGCTCTTTAATAATTAAATAAATAGTATAATTAAGTACTACATGAAAACTAAATACTAGACCTAAAACTAGAAATTTTAAGTTAAAAATGTAGTTCAAGAGAAAGTAGCTTTTAATATTGACATATTTATTACCACCGCCAAAACAGGAATGTTAAACTGCACTAAAAAACTACTGAACTGATTTAGATACAAATGAAACACAAATGAAAGAACACAAAGGACACAAGTAACAGTTGATTCAAATTTGGGAGTGATCTGGACCACCATCTGGATTTAGGGTGAACAACTCTGAATCAATACAAAGTCACTGCAGACTCCCCTTTCCATCCTCCTTGCATAAAGTGCAAAGTAAACAGATGAGCAGAAGTCATTTGCATAGTCTAGTGTATAACATTTTGATGATATTGTTTTATTAGTGATGTTTGATAACCTCTCATTGTATTGTATTAAGATGATTTGAACCTTTTTGAATTTAGCTCATTAATAGAAACAAATAATGAGAAGTCACAATTTTTGTCATTTTTTTCTGGAAGGGTGTCCAGTCCCACAGAGGGTTTCTATTACTGTAACACTTTGTTTTAAAAGTGTATAGGGGATATCAATCTGCAATCTCCGAGGGCTTTCTAGTTTTCTAAATGAACTACAATTTATAAAGACTCATGCCATTGTCGTCTACATCAGTGCAATCCTCATTATACAGTACAAAGTCCAGTGTGGGCAGTGATCTAGCTAATGTTTAAACTTGTCAGTTTCAGTTTCATTCTGATAAACAGTCATTCATTGAGTAAGCCAGTTCCCGTATTTCCAATGAAGTCAATGTGGCATATAGCCAGTGTGAAAGAGCCGCAGTGGTCAGCGCTTTAGCCTGCACTGTTTCAGGTTCCCCCTTGTGGTGAGACCAAACACTAACATACAGTATAAATGTATGAAGGTTAGCCTACCTCTGCAGTATGGAGGAGTATCATCCCAGCTTCCTGTCTCCTGACACTCCAGATGAGTTGGCCCTATCAGCTCAAAGCCAGTATCACAGCCAAACATAATCTCACTGCCCATCAGGAAGTTTTTACCATCTCTGTGGCCATGCTCTGGAGCACCAGGGTCCTGGCACTTTACTGGCTCTGAGAAACATATGGTGTACTTGTTAGTGTCAACTGACATGTTATTGTCACTTAATACTAAAGTACTGACCAGTACAGTTCTTGCCACCTCCGCTGTATGGGTGGATACAAGTGCATGTGTAGGAACCATCTGTATTTTGACATCTGGCATGCTCATCACAGTCAGAGCCCAGGGCACACTCATCCACATCTGAAAATAAGGTAAACTCGTATAAACATTACCATAAATATGAACCTTTCAAATGTTTGTATCTACAGTAGATACCTAGACATGCAGGTGGATTTCCTCCCCACTTGCCACTGTTTGTACAGTGCACCTTTGCATCTCCCAGAAGATAAAATCCTATGTTACATTGGTAAATGACAGAGCTGCCAGCGTGGAAGTCTGTGCCCTTGAATAGCCCGTTCTCCAGTGGGCGTGGAGATCCACAGGAAACACCTATAAAACAAAGGAAAAGATTAGTTAAGCGCTTTGTTGTGTTGCTCAGATTTTCTTTATTAAAAAGTTGGCTTACGTTCGCAAGTTGGCACAGGATGGCTCCACTCTCCTCTATTTTGACACTGCAGAACTGGCTCCCCCACCAGGTAGAAGCCAGGATCACAGGACAGCTGAACCTGCGCTCCAGGACTAACCTCCACAGTGGAGACATGAAGATGATGCACAGCATTTTCCAACTGGGGACAGTCTGAAAATACACCAGTACCTTTCACTCAGCCTGGTGTACAATATACACCTGATGTAGCATGTTTGGTGTTCATTCAAAATCACATAAAAATAGGACAATATTACCAGCACAGAAAATGCTGTTTTGGTTCACTTTGACCCTGCCGATAATCCCGTTGAGAAAGTCTGGCCAGGCAAGAACATTCCCTCTGTGAGTAACATGAGAGGCTGGACAGCTACTGGACAGGACTTTAATCTACAAAAAAAAGTAAAAGTCAAATAGTAAGTTAAAAATGTTCTATTGAATTCTCAAATTGTTTTTCCGCTTTTCCCCCATACTTATTATTATGAAGACAAAATATAACTAAAGAGATAGATGTTAAATATCATATAACCTGTTGTGGTGTGAGAACTCGGTCCCAGATGTGGAGTTGACTGATTGAACCAACAAAGGATTCAACTGGATTAAAGCCGTCACCTCTTTGGTCCTGGTCCTGGCCTAGCACCAGTGCCCCACCGCCTACAGGATTCAGATATAACTGGTTACTTAGACTAATTTTAAATATATTCTTTTTCTGCATAGATTTACTAAAGCACTTTGAGGTTACAGCAGGATAAAAAATAAAATGGGATAAAGTACAAACTGTGGTGTAGCAATGGTGAGACTGATGGAAATGTGCACATACATTTTAAGTTTTAATATACATAACTGTTTTGTTGTAGGTTTTTGGATATGAACCATGTGTTAATGCAAAAATGTTAAAGGGGGTCTATAGCTTTTTGAGCTTTCTAAAATGTTATAATGTTGTTTCTATCACTGGAGTGGTTTTCTGAACCATTCAAGCATAGCCGTGGGAACATATTTTATTTACAGAGATACACTCACAGACACACGCTGAGCTCACAGTCACGCACGTGCAGACACAAACATTTAGAAAGAGCGCACACACACACAAACGGAGAGGGCACGCATAGGAGGAGGCTGGTTGGAGC
>JAVQJW010355949.1:0-10096 GCA_036025195.1 Hypseleotris klunzingeri
ATCTTTGCTCTTCTTTATTTTTTTAAATGTATTATAGAAGTATCGGATCGGGACTCGGTATCGGCCGATACTTAAAATCAAATGACTCGGAATCGGATCAGGGGCAAAAAAACCTGATCCCTAGTAATAAACCATAATTTCTATATCATTACCTGTTTATTAAATATATGTAAATAGCCAACAAGTGTCTATCTTAGGAAACTGACAAAATTTCACCAGTGGTAGGCTACATGTTTTGATTGTGGCTCTTTACACAGGGACTTCGACCATTTTCGGCCCAAAATTTCTCATACAATCCTAGTGGTTGCAGACCCCTGGGATAGACTCAAATCCTAGCACATTGGGTGATACAGAAACAGTAGTCCTGTCTACAGATGTCCCTGGTGTGTGTAGTTTAGTTCAGGGCTAAGTGAGTGGGATTAGAACATAGACTGTAGCCTTTATCTGATTGACTCCCAAAGCATTCTTATATAAACTTACTTACTTACATTTAAGCCCATACAGTGGTCATCACATACTGTACTATGATGGGCTAGACTGATTATGGGACGCAGTTTTTTTCCCCAGCTCTTTATTTTGACAGTTTTTACTTATGCCAGGAGGTACTGTGATCGGGTCTGTTGGTGTGTGTGTGTATATGTCTCTGTGTGTGTGTGTGTGTGTGTGTGTGTGTATATGTCTGTGTGTGTGTGTGTGTATATGTCTGTGTGTGTGTGTTAGAAACTTTCAGGGAAGGTCAGGGTGCCACTAGGAAGAAGTGATTGGGATTACGGTTTGAATGTGGGATTTTTTTCAAAGATTATAAACTTCTGCCTATGCTGCTTCTTTGTTGTCAGACAGTCAGAGACCCATCCCCTATTCACCCCTTCTGACACTGGCCCCCTGCTGAGTAGAGTACAATGTGTACATTACAAGGCACTAGGAGAGCACAGGCCTCCACCAAGGCAGCTCAAACAAAGTAGGAAACGTCAGTATTTCCTGCAGTAAATATTGTACTTTACTAATAATTTACATGGACAATCAATGTGATTGATTTGATTTATTTTCTTAAACATAAGGACAAAATAAGCCGTCCTGGCGGAGGTCTGTACACTCTGAGTGCTTTCTAATTTTCTATGTAATATTTTTTCATTACACACAGTTGCCATCAATAATGCAGCTCAGAACCTCTGCACTTGTTGCTGGCAAATGCACATATGTCTCTATCACTCTTTATTTTTTCCTGAATGAATAAATTGTCCATTGTAAGTGATAAATACACGGGGAAACAGTCTGTCACACAGTAGTAAACAGTTCCTCTTGAGGCGGCCATTTTGTCAGATTTATGTTGTGTATTTGTGGGACGCCTCTTCCTGTCCCGTCTCCTTATCACCGCGGCGATGGGTCAAACGCTGGTCACGGAGCACAGCGACCTGATTGGACGAGGGAGGGACACTTCCGACCAATGGTCAACCAGCGGTCACAGAGAACACACAGTGGTCAAGAGGTTGGCAAATATGTACTTTTTTTAAATTTTGCATAGAAAATTATAATTAAAACTGATAAATTTCTAAAAAAAAAAAAGGAACTGTGTGAAAGGCAATCAGCAATTGAGTATCATAATGTATTTTATATTGCTTATTTTATATTATAGGTGGGCAATATGGCAATACAAATCGAATTGTGATATGAAGTTATGAAGATGGAGCTAATCTGTGAAGATGGTTGAATCGTGAAATTCATTTATGCGCTTCACCTTTATTTTTACTGTAACAATGCCAGTGTTCATATTATTAAAAAAGGAAAATAAATAGTATTAAGTATTATGATAATCTTTGGATTAGATGCTTTTAAAACTGTTTTATATAGCAGTAGTCTTCTGCATAAGGCAGAAAATCAAAGTCAACTAAAATCGCGATAAAAGCGAAATTGTGATATTTTTTGGGGGATATTATCAGTATCATAAATATCAAAACGTGAGGTACCCTGAGGATCCCAGCCCCAGTCTCCTCTGTATTTGACTCTCGTTGAGTTGACCTCTTAGTACCATTTTGCCCCATTTCTGACCTCTCCTCTCCTCTTCACCTGAGTTTGTGAATACTGGCTCCTCAGGTCTCCCAGCCTCTCTGTAAACTGTCCCTGTTATGTCGACTGAGTGACCGCTGGCTGACGGCAGAGGGTCATTGTTCTGTGTTATCAGCTCTGACCTCTCTCTCTCTGACCTTCCTCTCACTCCACACTCACCTTTTAGACACTTCCTGTTTTGGGGGTGACACGGCGGACACTTAGTTCAGGAGCAAAAATAGTCATTAGGGCTGCAGCTAACGATTGTTTTGCGAATGGATTAATCTGTCAACTATTTTTGCTATTAATCAATGAATCGGTTAATAGGAAAAGTGCGTAAATATGAGATTTTGTCCATAACTTAAACCAGATAAAGGTCAAACTTTTCCTCTCCGAGTGCTTTCTAATTCCTCAAGAAAGTAGGGATACATCTTCTTACACATTGTAGTCACATGCAGAAAAAAGACAAAAGAGTCTAATTGAGAGTGGGCCACATTTGGTCCCCGGGTCGTCGTTTGGACACCCCTAGTCTATTTTAATTATTTCCAAGATATGTTAATTTAACTCAACAAATTGGGAAAAAATGATTTGAGAACTTGCTTTTTATCAAGATCATAAATCCTTGAGACAATTACAGTTTTACATCCATCAAAGGAAGAACACACAGACACAATATTATTGTATATTGTCCCATATACTCCACACTGAACTTTCTCTCCTCTCCTGCCCCTGTAGTGAACTCTCTACCTCCTTTACCCCTCGATCACCCCCGAACACGCCTCGTTCTCCTCAAATTGACTTTAAAAAGTGACTCTCTCCCGCTCATGACCTTCTCGGGCTCTTGTTTCGAAACTCAGCGCGTGTTTCTGTCTTGATTTTCGCTGATCGTCCTCCGCTAACGTGGACTTAGCCCCGCGCTGACCCTAAACGCTGGAAGAGTGGAGCTGTTTCTCCACAGTTTTGCCTTCGCCGTCTGCTCTGCGTCTCACTGACAGCACAGACCTTAGATTGAACCACACGTGGGCTGTTTTTTTTACTTCCATTTAGACCTGTTTCAAATGGGGCTGGTGGCTGGAGCTGAGAATGCTGATTCATATGTTGGGAAAACAAATATATAATTGATTTTTAGTAACACTTAGAAAAACTCACACTAGTAAGCATTCGTTAAGTATTAGTTAAGTATTATTTGTTACATTTAGATGCGTTTCAATTAGTGGTGCTGGGAATGCTGATACATTTATGGGAAAAACTAAATATAATTGACTAAAAACAATTTGGTATCACTTAAGAAAAGCTCAGGTCTATTTAACATTTGTAAAGCATGAATAAAAAGGTAATTAACAAAAAATATAATCAATAGTAGTTTATAGATTCTTAATTAACACAAATGTTTACAAATTTGCTCTGATTTACACAAGGTTCTAACGCAGTCCCAGTACAAGCTGCTCAGTCCTGGTTTAGTCCCAGTACAAGCTCCTCAATCCTGGTTTAGACCTGGTTAAGTCCCAGTACAAGCTCCTCAATCCTGGTTTAGACCTAGTTTAGTCCCAGTACCAGCTCATTGTAAAAATCTGCTTTGATATCACTAATGTATAGATTTCTCTTGTGCGTGACAGGCGAGACTTTGGTTGAAAAGTAAAAGTGAGAGAGAGTTTCTGTCACTGTGACCTCAGATAACCCTACAGATTACCTTTGACCCGGGGTTTAGAGGTCAGAGCTGAGTGTGTTAATCCTTTCCTCAGTAGCTTCTGTAGATAGACCACACAGACACTAATGCAGCCTGATCACTCTGTAATAGTGTGTTTGACATTAGGGATGGGACAATATACAATAATAAAAACACTGACAATTCATTTATCGTAACATTGTAATAACGGTTCATCACAATAATCGTCATTTAACGTCACCTCCATATCCTTTAGACCAAATAATTTAATTTACTTTAAAAAAGAAGTAAAACCTACATAAAAAATTATAGGGAACGGCAAATAAAAACAAAAATTATAACAAAAACGTATAGTGCCGGACCTAACTTAAAAGTTGGGTTGCGATTATCGTGGCCAAACAAAATATGGGTCCCCTGAAAAATGTTTGAGAACCTCTGCTTTAGACCTTACTGTGAACAGATCATTTATTGTGTGATATTAGTGTCAACCTACAATAAAATGTACTGTTGAGATTCTAAACTATAATTTTGGGGCTACAATAATCAGAAGACAAAAATGTAATATCGTCTTATGCCTAGTTCTTGTAAAGTCCTATACAAATAAAAGTTGATTGATTAAATGTAAGGACATAGAAACCAAAATTATTTCTAAAAAGTAAATATCTTTATAGAAACTTTTTGTGTAAAACGACTTAGCCATCTCCTGACCTATGGTGTCAGTTTGAACCATTATCCTGACTGTGGACAGAACACAGAGGCGTCCTGGTTTAAGTCTGACCACTGGACTGTGATAAGTGACTGACACATGTCCAGATGTAGTTACTTTTAAAGACTTTCTTAACAAAGACACTGGAGTTTAGACCTGGTTTAGTTCCTTTTAAAGACTAAGACATAAGAGTTTGAGTGACAGGTGTCAATTTCTCCCCTGACCTGTGCCTGGGTCCTATCTCTGGATCTAAGTCAAAAATGCACTCACAAAAAACAAAAAACAGGCAAAGGTACTTCCTCTAATCCTCATTTTAACCTTTGTCCCCCATCATTAAGACAATAGGAAGTTCTATGATGGAATCTGAACTAAACATGGGACAAAATAGATATTTTTCTGTCACAATTATTAATTGCGATTACCGATATTGTCGCAATAATTACTCAACGTGCAAGTTTGAAATAGGCCTCAGGAACACTTTATTTTACATTATCCCTTAACTACATTGTATCTACCTCATTAAATACAATGCGATAAACATGTAACTACATTGGATCTAAACCTAACCATTATATGTTTCATTTCATTCATTAGTTTATTAGGACAGTGTACAATCACATTAAGCACAGTGGCGGAGATGTTTTACCAGATTGTAGCTCATGGCTCATTTCCATCTGCAGTCCTCGGAAGGGGGGACAATACAAACATTAACAACTATACAAATATACAATCAAATAAATATTTACAAGTTGAAAGTGTTAGGTATAATGTAATGCAATGTAATGTGATGTCATATGTATATAATCTAATGTTGTAACACTATTGGTTTAGTGGGTTAAAAGTGCAATGTGAAACTGTAACACTATTAGTCTGGTAATCTGAAGGCCATCAGGTGATACCCACAAACATGTTGCTAATGCATTTTCATATTATGCTGATTTTCAGCTTTGTGACCCTGAACCTAGCACTCACAGACTTACAAAACCCTAAGTGCTGTTTGGTCTGTTGCACTAAGAAGCCAAAGTGTGCAAGTGCAATGCCCATGACTGCTGTTGCTTCATTATTATTTCTTAAAGTCAAATTCTAAAATCATCCCTGTGGTGTTGGACGTCCTAGACTGCCTCATGGCTTAAGCGCACTCTGGGACCACTGATTTCCAAATGTGTCTTCTCTATTTATAAGTGTCTGAGAATGTGACAACTGCAATCAGCTTGTTACCACTGTTTACAACTAATATGAGTCTGTTTGGATATTGTTTTTGCTACAAACCTTGTTAAAAAGTTATTCTCTCTGGTGGCCTTGATGTTGCATGACCTGTGTTGTTTGACGTAATGTCTAGTAAACAATTGCTGCAAATCTTGAATACACAAATGTTTCACAGAAAAATGTGATTTCTGAGACTTGGTTCATAAATGCCACATAGAGCTCATAATGCAGTAAATAAATGTACATTGTCAGGAGCACTTGGAATAACCATATTGAAAACAGAGTAACTCTATTCTCCAGGAAGTTTAAGGGAAGCCCCTGAATATTATCATTATAGATGATTAGATTATGGCATCCAATAAAATTTACCATTTAACAATGCAAAAAACATATGCCCACTTTTTATTGAAACTGACTCCATGATTCACAGCCAGTGCACATTTCTACACTGTTCTGTGATGCTATGTGTCACTGTGCTGTGTCAATCTAAATAATAGGCCATAAGTTAGTTAAATTGGTTACAGGGTTAAAAATGGCAGATGACTAAAAGATGAGGATCAAAGCATGCATCACACTGCCTGTGTAGGCTGTTTATTTGTGATGCGTAGTTTACACAATGTCCTCAATCAACAACAGCAAATTCAAGCCAATGTTTAATCAATAATACACTTTAGCCCAAATAAAACATTGTCACATGGAGCACGCATGTCCTCTCATACTTAAAGATTAGGGCTCACTAAAACTCTTTTTAACAATAAATAAATGCAAATATTATCACTATTTTGTATTATTGTGTCTGTTATCTTTGTTGTTTTTATAGTTTTGCCATCCATTGGAGGCCACAAGGATGGTTTCTGTGCTGCAGAACATCTGAAACTCATCGGACAAGGACCTACACAGAGTGAAGTAGGACATAATCACAGCCACAAAAAGTTATTGTTTTAAAATGCACACAATGTTTCATTGAAGAGGTTTACACAAGTCTCTCACCTTGTCATTATTTTATCTTGTGATAAAATATGTTAAAACTCCTGGACAACAATGACATCTTCAGTTATATAAGCATTTCCTCTCCACATCTGAAGGATACATTAAGCTGATTGACCACATGGGGTTTGTACCTTTGGCCAAATGGGTGGGAGTTAACAGTAGACATAGTGGTCTTGATAAGAATCCATTTATAACAACATGTATACATGCGGGAAATATGTTCACGTCACAAAATCAGTTCAGCAGATGTTGTTTCCGATGTTCGACAACAATCCAACCTGAAAATGTGTTATTAATGTTCAGTGACCTCATGTTTTGATCGACTGTTGCATGACTGAAGGATTAGGACACTCTGCTATAGTACAACTGCTGTTTGTACTGCATGTCTTTACTGTTGTTGTCCACAGGAGGCAGTGTTGGGCCGGTCCAGGAGGACAGTGGATGACACAAAGACCAGCTGCCTGCTCCACTTCCATGTTGATCACCTTTACTACAAGAGGTTCAAGTCTGTGGAGTCTGTGGTGGCTCAGGTGACTATACATAAGTGATACATTAGCAAAAGCATTTTTATTTAATCAACATTTAGCCTGCATTTGATCATCCACCAAGCAAGATTTGTAGAGGAAAAATGTTAAAACGTTTAACACTGTTGTAGCCACAGTATGACTGCAATCATCCACAAAGTAACAATGAAACTAAGATTATAAATTGTCTCCTTGACTAGATAGGCCAAACATTTTAGGTACTGGAGGTAAGTCTGATAAACTGATTTTATCACTTCTCTCCTGATGGAGTAAAGCACATTTTTGTATGTGTGTCTTTTAATGGTAATTCATTTAGACGTAACACTCCTACTGTTCTAAAATTGAATTAACCATTATGAGAGCCTGCCGGTGCTTGAGGCCACTTGATGCAAGACTCAAACCACAACAGGATTTCCTAGGTTGTCCCAGGAGTGTTGCGTGCTGTGTTTACAAACCTTGAATTGTGTTCAGGCCTTTGACTCCACAAGTAAAATCTAATGTCGCAATCTCAGTGCACTCCATTGAATTGTTGGTCTCAAATAAAAACAAAGACAAATATTTGTGCAGGATATTGGCTAATTAAATTTTAAGTGGCCTTTCCTATATTTAGCTTGCTTTGTGTTGATATGCACCCAGTGGCATTTTTATATAATGTCAATTGCAGTTTTTACCTGCACTTAATTTACTTAATAACTTAATTGTTTGAGAAAATTACATTTACTTTACAAATACCAGTAGAAATCTGGCACTGGCTCTTTCACACAGCCTGACAAAAAACATCTTTGATAAAAAAAAAAAAAAAAAAACTTTTATCAACATTTTCTTCACAAAGTCTACACTGACTGGGCTAGCTTAAAATGTTAATTAAATCTTTAATCTACTCTGGTACATATTAAGTATTTTGTGAACAGCACTTGGCTTAACAGTTTGCTGACCTCAAATGAACTGAGACGAGAGTAAAATATTGGTCTATGGGCCGCCTGCCTGCTGGAACAACTTCATTTGTGTAATGACGCGTCATACTAGTGTTTTCATAGTGTAGTTGCTTTTCCTCACTAATACAAAGCAAAATTAATTTCGAGTAAATATATGTATTGGCTTCATAAATCTGAAATTGTAAAGTCATATAACATTACTTTTCTCCATTGCCTTCAAGACAAACAGTAGTAGTTATGTGTGAATTTTTAAAAAGTAACACTTTTACACACTAATACACACTAATGAGTGAATATAATATGTATGTTGAATACTGTTTACACACTGTTTATTGCAATGATTTAATTTGCGCTGCGACATCAGTCTTTGCGGCCTCTCATAATATACTTTGGCTAAATTCACAAACTTTGTCTTATTTCATTTTAAAGTAGTGTCCAAACTTCAAATCAATACACCCATCAAGTGTTGTTTAATAATGTAAGCACTAATCCAAATCTGTATTGTTTTCATTGATTTTCCAATAACACCATGTCCTATCCTATCTGTCCTGCTATCACCCCTCTCTCCCTATCCTATCTGTCCTGCTATCACCCCTCTCTCCCTATAGCTGCACACATTCTTTCCACCTTTTGACACACACTTGTTGTCCCTGGTTCCGTGCCAGGCCTTTGTTGCTGAGTGTGAGAACATGTAGCGTAAGTGATGCCGTGATGTGATATTTCAAGGTAAATAGACAAAATGCTGTTGTCAATTACAGCTGACCTGGTTTCAGCTTCTACTTTGTTCAAGGTGTCAATATTTACAGTATGGAAACTCTCAATGGCTGTGGGATGTACATCTCCTGCTGGATATTCTCAGGGTTTTGTCTCGTGACTGGTGCTGCACGTGGTGCTTTGTGATGGGTACGGCCAAACACGGGCCTGTGTGTTCTGTACATTACTGCAGAACAAAAAGCAATTAGGATTTAGGTGGGACAAATTAAATGGTAAGGTAGTTAAAAAAGAATTAGGGCTGCACAATATAGAAAGCATTTGATACTGTCACAATATCTATATCGCAACAATCTGCACAATATCGCAATAGTGACATGGTTTAAAATCTGACAGTTTAAAGCATTTTTTCATTGGAGCTGGGAATAAAAAATGTGTTGAAAGGCTACTATAATATATTTCTTCATATTAGTGTGTTTGTTTCCTTATTTAATGTAGAAGAATAGAAATTGCCCTAAAATATTTCAATAATATAGATTGCAATTTTCAACATCGCATGCAATTTTCAACATCGCATGTTTTTCCCATATTGTGCAGCTCTATTTTATATCCACACAATGGGAGTCCCAAGCTTGCCATTTCTTCTATCCCAAGAGTTTTATTATATAGCCACTTAAAACCAAGTCCATATTTTTAAACCTTCCATTCTTCCTTCTATTTATTGTCTCTCTTTCAGATCGCCACCTACATCCGAGCGGTCAACGACATCTATGACAAGGCTGACTTTGAAGGAATCAACCTGATCAACTTCAAAGTCAAATCTCTCCACGTAAGAACCCTGCTTTTAACCTACATAACATCAGTGACATAACTCAGGAAAACAAGTCCTTCAACTCATATGGATTACTGACTCTAGAACCTTGCCTTTATGCCTCCCGTGCTGTGTCTCATTAAGGTGATGACTGAAGAGGATAAGAATGACCCTCTACAGCCACTGTACATCGGGCCTGAGAAGCTGCTCAGTCTTTACTCTGAGAATAACTGGGGCAACTACTGCCTGTCCTACCTGCTCACTAACAGAGACTACAGTGGTGTCCTGGGACTGGCCTGGGAGGGCAAGACTGGTGAGGTGGATCCACTAGCTCACATCACAATCACAGAGGCAACACTGTCGTAAATATCAAATACGTTTTTAGAGATAGTATATGGGTCTTTTTTATTTTATACACCCATATATCTATGATCTTCTCACCTGACTTGTTATGAGTTGTATTATAAAGATCAGGTTGGGCGACATGGTGAAAACTAAAATATC
>JAVQJW010356050.1:0-11797 GCA_036025195.1 Hypseleotris klunzingeri
CAGCTTTTATTTTTTCATTTCGCCCTTTTTTTTGTTATTATGGACATTGAATATTTTTGAAACAATCTGTGATACAAGTGACACCTCTAAGTATTTGTTAAGTTTGTTTTTTTACTGCCTTAATGTAGCTTGAAGTATACCCAATGTATCACAGATTGTTTCAAAAATATTCAATGTCCATAATAACAAAAAAAAGGGCGAAATGAAAAAATAAAAGCTGAATGAAAGAATAATTGATATAAATACAATATACAAGATAATAATCCTCTGTCTCTTCACCTTTGTGGCAATAATCTCAATCTCGCTACTATACACATATACGTAAGTTTACACACACACACCATACGCACAAAAACACTCGACCAATGTTTTCTCGCCTGATTCAGCAAGGGCAATAGAAAGTCACTGGATATCGTTGACGTCACACTTGTTTTTTCTAAAGCCAGATGAGATGCTTCGTAGGGAGGACATGCGTGAGTGTGTGAGAGCCAGTGAGGTTGGGATGGGGGTGCTGTTCGGGGAGGAGGTTGGTTGGCGGTGGTAAGGGGAGAATCAGTCTCTTTTCTCTAGGGCGGGATAGCCAGAGCTGCAGTCTCTCTCACTTTCTCTCCCTCATCACTCACTTCCTGGTCCAGACAGACAGCTTGTCGCCCAGGCACACAAATCTTGTATCTTCAGCTGCAGGGGAGAGAGAAAAAAAGGAACATATAAGTAAATTTGAAACAATACAGTTGCACATACCGGTCTATGGTGCATTATAGTACAATCAGTGGCTACTAATGGATATAGGTAGTATGCAGCAAACGGCAGTTCTTGTGGGCAAAGTTGCTGATGCCAGTTAAACCAGAATAGCTCAAGGTGGTGGTCTACAGACAAATATCTCTGAACATAAAAACTTTAAAACCGATGGGCTATAGCAGCAGAAAACCACAACAAGGTCACTTTATTAGATGCAGGATCAACCTAATAAAGTGGCCAGAGAGAGTGGTTAATTCACTTTGTACATACATTAACTATTTACTTGATGACTGCATTCATGTCTCTTCTATTACAGCCCAGTGCTTAATGTAAGACGCTTGCTGTAACTCACTAAGCCTCTCTTAACTCTTAACTCTCATTTTCTATTCCTTTGTTGTAAAAAAAAAAAAAAAAAAGTGCACCTCTTTTTAGGGGTTTGACACTGTCACGTTGTTGCACATGAAAGCGTCTCTTTATATCAATTTGCCTGTATACATTATAGATATAATTCAAGCCAAAATAACAATAAAGTTCCTACTTCAGCTCTTTGAGGCTTTGTAATTTAATCTAACAAATGTGTACAGCGACATGGTTTCTTGACTCCATACTGAGAAGGGAAAGCAGGAGGAGGAATCATAATCAGTCTTTCAGCACAAGTTCATCTGCCCCTCACACACACCGCTTCCCTTTAAGACCCCAGCCTACAAAGAAGGGGTCAACGGCGGCATTCTTGCTTTGATATCAAAGGTCCCCTAGTTACTCATAGTCTGAACAAAAGCTTTTTCATCTGGTCAGTGGGTGAATCCCCTCCCCTTACTCCCCTAATAAAACTAGGGCCCATTGATGTTTCAAGAAAGGCTACTATGAGAAGATTGCCTGATAAGCAAACACAGGAATAATGAAATACAACTACCTTCCTGTAATTCTCACCTAGGTCTAAAAGTATTGAGAAATGCTATCTCACCTGCTCATGATGCTGCTGTAATCTCTGTGGAGACTGGTTCGATTTCCTTCACAGCCTCCTCTATCACCTCCATCACCTGGGCCATCACCTCAGCACATTTACCCGATGGCTTCTCTGAATCTGATTGGCTGTCTGCTGCCGCTGCCTCTACTTCTTGGGGTTCTTCTGACACAGTGGAGAGATGTTGTTGGTCTGCAGTTACTCCATTTGTCTTGGTCTCTTCAACGGGGGCGCTGGAGTCTACTAGGCCGTTGCTATCGAATTCGACCACAGCTTCTTCTTCTAGTGATGGTTCTTCAAGGACTTGTGCTGTCTGGAGGACTATCTGGACTGGCATGTGGAGCTCAGGGCTTTTTGATTGTGTGTCTTCTGGTAGTGCATCTGATTCATTTACAGTTTTTTCCTCTTTTTCAACTACTGCATCATCTTTGCTCTGTTCTGGTTCAACTTGTTCACTTTCTTCAGCTTTTTCCTCTTCTGCAACAGTCTCCTCACTTACTTCATCTTGCTTCAACTCTTCTTCTGGTTTCTTCTCCTCTTCAGATGCCTCAATGCTGCCTGTGACTTCGATTTGGATTGTGTCAGTGATCTCCATGGCGACATGAAGAGGTTTTTCACAAACTACAGCAACTGGAGTTTCAGTGATTATGGGGATTTCTGTTTCAATTTCAACATCTTTCTCGATTGCTGCAACTGCCTGGTCTAGGGTTGGGATGGTGGAGGATGGGGTGCTGAGTTTTTCGGGTTCAGGGGCATCTTCTGAAACTTTGTCAACAGCGTCTTGGATAATATTCTGGGCAATAACCATGCTTTGTGTTACAATTGTGTCTTGAACTATTTTACCTTCTGCATCTTTCTCACTTGCCTGCTCCACTGCCACGTCTGAGACCTCTGACTCAACTACGTCTTGTTCAGAAACTGGCACGGTTTCAACAACTAGGTTTTCTGTGGTGGCTGTGACTTCTTCAGACTCAGCATTGACCGGGGCAACAAGGACTACAGTTTCTGCAATTACGGGAATAACTTCACTTGGAAGAACAACTGGGATTTCAGGTTCAGTTTCCTCTGTGGTGCTCTCCGAGTTGTCACATATGGCAGAGGAGATTTCATTGGACACAACCTGAGCTACCTCTTTGACTGGGGAGTTTTCTTCAGTAGCAACAAGCTGCTCCACGTCCATTTCGACTTCCTTGATTTCAACAGTTGGCTCGGTAACTTCAACACTTTCGGTGCATATAGCAGTTTCAGATGTTGGGGTGACGGGCTCAAAGATGGTAGCTTTGGGTGAGTTCTCGCCAGCATTAGGTAGTTGAACGACTTCAGAGCCCTCCAAAACTGTGCTCACAACCCCGACTTTCTCAATTTGCGGCTCAGTGCTTTCAGTGGCAACTTGAATGTCAGCAATGCTGTTTGGTGTTTTTTCAACAATAGGCTCAAGTTCAGTGGTATCGACTTGTTGGATTTGGGCCTCAAGCAGAGGATCTTCGGAAGCAGTGGCTTGCTCTGTGTTTGTTGGCTTTTCTTCAACGGATACTTCGGTGCACAAGGCGTCACGAACCACTGCCATACACTCTGCCACTGGGGAGACTGGTTTCTCAAAAGTGACTTTGGCGATCTCCTTGGTGCCCAGGCCAGTACAGATAGCCATGGCTTCATCACTAGCGTGCACCTCCAGGATAGCATTAGTTTTTTCATCGACTGTCTCAGTTGGTGGCTCATACTCAATTTTTTCTTCAGCTTTTACTATTGGTGCATCTTCAACAGCAACAGATGTCTCGGCTGGGATTTCAGCATTCTGGGCCTCCACACTTTGCAGAACTTCCTGAGCATTTTCCATTTCTGGACTCTGGGGAACTGATGTTGTTTCAGAGGATGGAGTAAGAGCGACAGGTTTGACTTCAGCTGTGGAGAGTCTGCGGCCGGTGCTAACAGATTTAGGAGACACAGGGGCCTGCTCTTCATCTTCTGCAATGTCAGTGTCTACAGACTTTGGAGTTGCAGCACTTTCAGCCTCCTCAGGTATATCACTCAGCTGGTCTTGTTTGTCATCTTCAACAGCGGCTGAGATCCAAGATGGAGACCTTTCTTCAGCAGCAACTTTAGTTTGAACAACAGCTGGTTCTCCTGCTGGTTTCTCTTCAGCTTCAGCAGCAGGCTCATCATATTCAGAGAGAGGAACTACTGCTGGCGTGTCAGAGTCCTCTTCACCAGAGTGTTCAGCAGACTGTTTTTCAGCCTTCTTCTTTCTACGTCCAGGGAAAAACTTTTTCAGAAAGAACGATGACTCTTCTTTTGGGGCCTCACTGTCTGATACAACTTGTTCTGCACTCTCTTCTGGCTTTTCTTCACTTTTGGTTCCTTTCAATGTCTGGGCCATACGTTTGAGTGTATCCCAGGCAGAAGCAGGTGGGCTCACAGGTTCAGGGGAGGAGACAGTTTCACCCTCGTTCTCGCTAGTTTGTGAAGTAACAGCAGCGACTTCAGTTTTAGCCTCCTCTTCGCCCTCTGCTGCTTCTGCAGTTGGTGATTCCTCCTCCACCTTGGTCTCATCATCATCAGAGTCAGAGGTTTTGCGTGTCCTCTTCTTGGCTCCACCCATGCACATCAGAGCCTCCCAGGAGACAGAGGTGTCCATTTTCTTTTTTTCCTCAGTGCTGCTGGTGAGTTTCTCTGTTGTTTCAGTTTTTGGTTCTTCCTCAGTTGGTTTCTCCTCTTTAGTCTCCTCTTCACCGCTCTTATCTGCCAGTGTGGCGCTTTCAGTTGATGACAGTGTTGCAGACTTGGCAGGTTTCTCAGCAGCAGCTTCGTCATCACTCTCAGAGGGTCTTTTTACACGTTTTTTGGGAGTAACCAGTTTTTTGAAGGATGACCAGGCGATGATGCCCTCTTTTTTCTTCTCTCCATCAGAGGTAACTTCACCATCAGTTTCTTGGCTAGTTTTGTTTTGGGTGACCTCCACGGTGATGGCATGCTCTCCAGACTCTTCTGGAGAGGAGGGGCCACTCTCGGCTTTAGGGGCCTCAGCAGACTCGGTGGACGACTGCAGCTGTTCTGCCTGTTCCACAGACTCGGTCGGCTTTGTCTCAGCATCTTTCTTGGTCTTTTGTTTTTTAGTTGACAGCTTTTTTAGGCCAGCTCCAGTAAAGAGTTTTTTAAGAGGGCTTCCATGTGGCTTTGCTTTCTCCTGAGAGGACAGCAGCTCGGCCTCTGAGGACACCTCCAGTGCAGCTTTCTCCTCTTCTGGCTTGGCCTTATCAGTAGTATCAGTTGTAACTTCAGCAGCAGCCTCACCTTCTGCCACTGTCTCAGGTTTCTCTTCCTCTGAAGTTGTCTCTTTAGCTTCCTCACTTTTAACCTCCTCCACAGGTTTGTATTCCTCAGAAGCTGGGGCTGTGTCTTCTTTAGCCTCTGCTGTACTTACTTCTGGAGCCTCTTCCTTTGTCTCTTGCTCAGTTTTCTCCTCTTCACCAGCAGCACTTTCCTCTGCTTTTGGTGTCTCCTCCTTCGCCTCTTCCTCCTCCTTTGTTTTCTTAATGCTGGCTTTCTTTCTCAGATTGGAGAAGAGCCCACCGCTGAAGATCTTTCTGAAGGGGGAGATGACTTCCTGGGTTGCTGGAGGGGTTTCTTCCTCCTTGTCAGGTTTCTCCTCTTTGGTTGCCTCTTCAGTGGCCTCACCCTCTGCAGCTTCAGCTTGTCCATCAGTGGTTTCAGCCTTTTCTTCGTCTTTAGTGACTTCAGCCTCTGCAACAGTTTCACTTTCCTTTTCATCAGCTGCTTTCTCTTCAACAGTGGCAGACTCTTCCTCTTTCACAGCTTCATCCACCACTTCATCTGCATCTTTATCCTTGATAGTCAGTAATTTGACTGGATCTTTCTCCTCACTTTTGTCTTTCTTTAGTGTGAACTTAAAACCCACAAAGCGGAAGATTTTCTTGAAGCCCACTTCACTTGCGTCAGCAGTTTTCTCCTCAGCTGCTTTCTCTTCAACAACAGAGATATCATTGGCATCACTGGTGGGCTCTTTATCCACTTTCTCTCCGTTCACTTGAGGAGCCACTTCGTCCTGAATGGCATCCATAGTCTCAGGGGCCTCCTCCTTCTGGGCCACAGATACACCATCCGGCTGGCCAACTGAAAGACGAGATGAAAAGACTTAGTTATTTATCTGTTATATTTTTGTGACTTTTCGTGTTTATATCAAGAGTGTTACTGTAACCCATAAAATCTCCAATACTGTTTTTAAGTAATGTATGATAATAAAAAATAACAAATAGAAAAATATTTATGAAACAATCTTCAAAATATCAAAATATGCCAGAAAAAAACTATTTTATATGAAAATTAACCCCATGTTGTCTATGTTGACTATATTTACAGATTTTTGCAAACAACAAATGAATGAAAAGTACAGTGCTTCCAAAATGCTGCTCAGATACTAGATACTAAATTGCAGAAAACTCATTGGAAGCTAAGATGCGTATGTACAACCCACAGACAGAAAGGATGCCTGTCTGCCATGTCTATCTGTGTTTTGGTAGAGGAGAGCGTATGGGGTGATGACCTGCAGCGTCTGAAACTCCTTTTTTTCCTTTTTTTCCTCTCTCACATCTCATCTCAGTCTGGAAAGCCTCACATCTGATACCGCTGCACTTTCAAATACAGACGGGCAGCACTTAATGCCCAGCTATCGGCTTACCTGATTACACTCACTGAAAAACACCAAGAGTTTAATACACAGAGAGGAAACCCAACTCTTCTTGTCTCTTTGTGTCTGTTATTAGCAAAGGAAGAAAGAAAAATCTTTACCTAACACATTACTGACAAAAATGTGCTAACTCAATTACATATGTTGTTGCTTTGACTTCTTTTTAGTGAAAAACATCTTTTTCTATAAAAAATAACAGTGTTTTTGTCACACACAAAAATGTACACAGTGCACCCAAAGTCGGTCCACATAGTTTTATTTAATTATAGACATAAAGCACCACTTAGAAGAGCAGCATTCCAACATCTCCAAAGATCAAAATAGTAAAGAGGGATTTCAAAAGCTCTTACACCAAGCAAAAATGTTGAGAGCTAATTATATTAAGTATTTTGATTGACACATGCAACCGCTCTGGCATGGGCACACCCGTATCTTATGGATTAGAGGAATCTGAACTATGTTGTTGCTTCCCTACTTGGGAAAAAAATATTTTAGGATGCTCTAAACATAATTTGGATTTAAATACCAAGGGAATTTAGGAATGTTTATTGTTTATGTCTCTCAACTGTAAACTGGGTGAGACTGAAGTTAGACAATACAGGCCTCTACTTCTCCTTCAAAAAAAAAAAAACAATCCCCTTGACCCAAATTCCACCACAGCAGGATGGATGGGGACCACCCCCCTTCCCAAGGCTCACACTCATACAAACACAATAGGCTTCTAACCCTCTTTGGCCTCCCAAAATAAAAGGCGAGGGGTGGTCAACTTTTCTATTATCGAGAAACACAGCGGACTACAGGAAGTTTGTAATTTGGAGCTTGCAGGCTTAAAAGTCCCTATGTAAACATGAATCGGGACAGAGGAGTTATGGCTAATCACAAATACAGTTTATTGGCAATGTGTGGTCTATCACATAGGTGATATTAGTCGAGCATGAATACAATTGTGAGTGACTTGTGTGAGATTGAGCGAGCTTGTGTGAACATTTTCTGACTCACAAACTAGCACATGTGCGAGGGGCGGGGCTTGTCAAGGCCATGTGTATCTTACGTGGATAATAAAACAGGAACCATGTTGATTTAACAGACTACCGGCATCTCTCCCATTCCTTTTTGATCTTTGTTTTCCGGCCTGACTTTTTTTTTTTTTACAGGCACACAACTGTTAACTGATTCGTTTTGGTGAGGAATGGGGGTGGGGGGTGGAGTAGCCTAAATGTGCAGAGCTGGAGGAGGGCTGGTGTTTTGAATAACGACTGTAACCGGCAAGAATTTGTGGGAGAGGGGTGAGGCAGCAGGGGGCGATGGGGGAGACAGTGAGGAGATGCGGGGGCAGTAGTGGGGTGCGGGTCTGTCCTGAGGCTGGAGCCCAAACTCACTTAAGAGGGTGTTACATATCAAACATGCAGACACATACACATTAACTGGGGCAATACTTCTCTCGGCTGGAGGCGGGCTTTGTTTACGTGAGAAAGCCAATGCTGTAATATTACGTTTCACAACGGCTGAACAACAATACAAACAACTGCTGCTGAAGTCTGGGTTTTAGTGTTAATTGAGTGTACAGTATTTTCTCATACACTATTCAGGGGTCTTTTGGAGTTTTTTAGTTACTGTTTTAATCCCACTCTTTAAGGTGGCTTGAATGTTTGGATCACTGCTTATCACGATAACTAAGCTTAGTTAACCCTGGTTTTGGCACAGTAGAAAAGTCATGTTTAGACTTCATTTAGACTTTGTTGAGTCCTGCTTTAGATCTGGTTTTGACATGATTTAGACCAGTTTTTTCCTCATTTATTTTATACACAAAAAAAAATATTACTAATGTCTGCACCAGAAGCATAGGAGGTCTAGGAAGTCACAAAAGCCACTAAACATCACAATATTCCCAACAGGCACATAGACTATGGTCAATAGGGATTACAGTGGCTCCTTCATGATAAAAGGTGTGGCCAGAGCACTCCACTGTCTCCATAGGGGATCCAGACCAGGCACCAGTCACACCCAAAAATCCATTAAAACATTGCATCATCTTGCCACTATACAGCTACAAAATAAACCTTCAAAACTCATCAGTCAGCCTATAAGCCTTGGTATTCCACTAATGTGCCAAAACCACATGTGGTATCACTCATTAACCCCACTATATTCAAAACATCACTTTTCCTAATGTTCAAAATGCCTTTATAAGAATCAGTCTTGACATTAATTCCATATGTCCCCTTTCCCCCTACTATTTATCCACTTATAGGATGCTAAAGTGAATAATCAACTGGGAATTAGAATCTCACTCTAATCTAATGAATACTTCACATGACAGGACACAGGACAGTGCTGGCTCGGGATAGTGCAACAAGTTAAAAAGAGGGCTTTGAAAAGGTCTTGGCTTGTACAGTATATGCACTGGTACAAGGAGCAGCTGTTGATCTGTGGGATTCTTTTCCCACCAAAAAGTTACTGCCTTTACAAAGTGATGTTTAGGGCACTTGATGGAGGCAGTGCCAAGTACATAGGGGTGCTTGTTAGTATGGTACAATGGATAAATAGGCTACAATTGTTAAAGGGATGAAAAGGATGAGGATGGTTTGGGGTAGAAATAAAGTTAGCCCACATTAAACATACAGTAAAATCACTTGTAATGCAATGGCAAATCATAGACACAAACAAAACATGGAGCCAGATCAAGGTGAATCAAATACAAAGAGGTGTATAAAAATATAGTTGTTTAACTCTGGTTTTCCCTCCACTATTGGTATCATAGAGTTAATAGTATCCAGTGTCAGGCCAGATGCAGCTGAATTTACACATCCATACCAGGACAGCACCAGAGTAACCACACCCTCAGGACAACAATGCCTTGAGCTAGACCCCCGTCTCCAATAACTACAAAACACTCCATGGACTTTCAATACTCTCTAAATTAACATTGCAAAAAGCTTAAAGGGACCATGATACAACTGTGCACAAGGAATAAAATAGATTCAATTGAATACGTGACAACAAATCAGAGCATGGCGTTAAGATACACACAAAATTGTAAATAAACACTACAAAAAGCTATTTCATGATAGAATGATGCAAAATAAATCAAAGAAAACTAGACTGCCTTAAAAGCTGTGCTTACCGGTTAAAGTAATTGTCCCAAGCATTTGTAAAAATCCAGAAACAGTTTCTTTAAAAAAACAAAACAAAAATAGATTTTAAAAAAGATGAGAAAAATAAAAATGAAAAAGATAGACTTTCAAAAAGGTTTGCTGTGGCTTCTCAACACTCGCTTCAAACTTGGCTCGGTTCACTGGTTTCACTCGTCTATAGCGTCTGAGGTACTAACCAAGCTGTGTCTCCAGTTGCTGCGTCCCGGTCGGTATGTGAGGAAAAGAGTGCTCCACACAGATTTCAACAGACTGACACACATGTCATGTTGGGACCACCCCCGCCTCTCTTTCTCTCTTCCTCTCCTCCCCCCTCGCTCTGTCCCAGGCCCTTTCTTCAGCTGTTCTGAATGAGCCCCTCCCCCCCCCACTACACAACACACCCACTCCACCTACTCGCTCCGCATAGTCCTGAGGATGATTGCATTTTGAGATCACTACTTTTTACATACTCATTATTAAAAAAGTTGGGATTGTTGAAACTGAGATTTACCATTTTATGAAAAGTTGATTTTGAATTTCATGGCAACACAACACATGGCAACTTTATACATTTTAGTGAGACTGGGTATAAAAGGAAATTTTTAGAAAGGCAAAGTTACTGTTTGTGTTGGATGTGTTGCTTCCATTGAATTCATGAAATTGAAGAATATTTAAATTATGGTCCAATGTCAATAAATTAGTTAAATAAACCATTGCATTCAGTTTTGTCCCAACTTTTTCTGACTTACATCTCTGCGTGTTGAACCATCACACTATCCCACCCAAATAAACTTCCTATATAGCTCTATGCACGGACATTCATATGCATTGTTTTCCTTAAAGCCTCTCTATCCTCCATCCACAAAAGACAACTCTATAAAGAAGAAGTCACACACACAAACATGTCTAGGGGTGCATCTCCAACCCCCCTCTTATTCACTCCTACATTCACGGGGTAACCACAGAGCCCACAATCCCACCATATCTCATACTACTGTCACCAGTCATCAAGAGGCGTGCTGACGGAGACAAACCAGAAGGAAAGGCCGTTTTGTTTAGGAATCCATTGTGTGTCCAGTGGCTTACAGTAACATTATACGTAGTTTAGGTTCATTTGGGGTAAGCTCCAAATGTTTTCTTTACAAGTGCTACAGTTTTAAACAATGACAACTGTGTAGCCAAGACAAAAATGCTTAATCTGATTCAACACTTACAGTAGTCGAATGTTGGCACTAGATGGAAAGGATTTGTCTTTAATTTATTTTAGAATGAGCTTTTTGTCATTTTTTTGTTTTTTGTACAAAATTTTCACAATTACATAAGCTTGCTAAGTATTTTTTGTGATTAGCTAACCTGGCAACGCACATGCTAATATAAATATTGATGGTTCAAAAAAAATGATGGGAGTGTAAGTAAAAAAAAGTGTTTCTCACCCTGTGGTACTGGTCCTACTAATACAACAGTAATCAGGAGTCTTTCAAGTTTTGATTTAGTTTAATTTAAAACCAATTCGTTCCATTGTAGTCTTGCTCTGAGGAGGGACTTGAATCTAATGTTTTGACCACTGCTTGTTTAGGGCAACTTCAATCCTGTACTTTGAAAGTGGTGGACTATCACAATACACAAACCTATCAACAAACCCTAAAAGTTTCAAAACAATCTCAAAACATATCCCCCGGTTGAGCAGCCAGCCACCTCCTATGATGTTAAAAGAATTACTCCAATTCAGACACGTTTAATTCGGTCTTTGTCTGAGGGGGATCCTGGGACCAGAGGAATGCAGATAAATCCCCAGGTAAATACCAGCATAATCAGATCTGTCACACTCCTGCATTGTCCCGAAGGAATGTGTGAATTCTTGTGGACTGCTCCCAAATGGGTGATAACAGCAGTAATCGAGTGGTGTCTGGGTCCCCCCCAATGGGCCCCCCACATCTAGACTGTATGTATGGAGCTCACATAATGGGCAATAGACTGGCAACATGTTTTGGTGTCAAATTAGATTAACATGATATGAATTAAAGGGTCTGCGTCCAATTTAAGCCTGTAACTAGTATTTTTAAGACATCAACCAATGAACATTAATGCAATAAAATGATCTCTTTGGGGAAGTGGTTTTGAAGCTGCTATAGCCTATCTGCTTTATATTTGGTGAACTTTCGTTAGTTAGTAGTTAGTACTACTTGCATGACTATTTCCACCAAATTGATGCAAAGTGATAGCCTTACTATTTGAGCTCATAAAGAGGTCTACTTA
>JAVQJW010356205.1:0-13454 GCA_036025195.1 Hypseleotris klunzingeri
CATTGTTTTATACTTTAGAAGACAGATATGTAGGCATATTGAACATAGTTTTATAATATGAAGGTTTTCTGAAACAGTGTAATAGTTACACAGTTAATTCTTGTGACATAGTGTTACTATACATTTACATAGTCTGTTTTAGTTTACAGTACAACATGACAACAAGCCATCACTGGTCACACAGGTCAGATGAAAGCCTATTACAAAGTGGGAGGGACAGAGAAAGCAAGATGCAGTGAGTCTAATGCACAAGATAATCTAATAAGTCTGGGTCAAAGAAACATTCTATCTTGGATAGTTTCTAAGAATTTCCCTTGTACTAATGTCTTAAGACGTCATTATGTTTGCAAAATATAGAACAGTCTATTTAATAATCTCCCACATTCCAAACACTATTCATGTATGTCACTAACTCAAATATTTAAATGCAACTTTTATGTGTTATCACAGACTCTGTGTATATTCATAGGAGCAGACTGGACATGTGTACAGGATGAGCAGCACATTTGTGACATTAGCTGAAGTGTTAGAGGCTCGCGGGGGCCCTCTGCTGGAGGAGGAGGTCTGGTCACTGCTGCTGGCCACTGCAGAGTCTTTAGTAGATGTCGCTTATAAAGGTATGGAATACTACTAACATGAATTTGTTTATTATATCAGAACAGTTCCTGCCTTTTACTGCTCTGTCCATAGCTTTAGATGGCCATCACTATTGTACTTTATATCACCTTTGTTGTAGGTCACAATAATATGTGTAACATTATAAGCCCTACCTCGCTTCTGCTGTCGGCCTCTGGTACGTTAGCCTTTAAAAACTGTGGCCTGTCTGATGAAGTGTCCACCTTCACTGCTCCAGAGATGCTCCAGGGTCGAGCCAACTTGACCAAACCAGCCACAGAGAGGGTTAGTGTCTGTTCAAATGTGGGATATACGTATATCAGTATTTTAAATTCAATACAAGTAGAGATTATTATTTGCAAAAAGGGGAATTTAGTTCAGTAAATTTAATGTTAAATGTGCAAGTGTGCCTTCTAGTGGCTGATTAGAGTTATTTGTTCATATTCTACAGAGAGTGCAAATTTGTAATGGTGCAAATACTATTAATAGTAAAACTGTATTTATAACAATGTTTTATTTGTGGACTGCAATACATTATCCTTTGGGTTCAAGCTGCATCTGTAAAGTGCTAATCTAATCTATTTCATCCTATCTTAACCTCTGGATAATGTACAGATGCTGGTGTATTCGCTCGGCATGACTCTCTACTGGTCAGTTGATTTTCACCTACCTCAAAATCAGGTGAGATTTACGTGACTGCATTATTTGCATTTAATTGACTTGTGTGCATTAATTTAGACTGTATTTTCTTGTCCAGCCTGTCCAGTTGAGCGACCATCTAAACAGCCTTCTTCTTAGCATGTGTGAGGACCTGTCCCATCGCAGGATTACTTTAAACTCTATCCTAGAAGCCTGTGAATCTCAGCATAAAGCCTCCATCCTGCCGTCCCCCACTAGAGTGATCAGACAGCTGGTGGAGGAGGTCTTTCATGATTCAGTGAGTTTAGATTTTCTCTGTAGTCCGGGCTGAGAGCAACATAAGCCTCTCCACAGGTGTGTGCACTAATCTGTGTCTGAAAAATAAATAATACAAGTGTTATATGTTCTTTCAGGACAATGGCTCACTGCCCGATAGTAACGTCCCTCTGAGCGGCAGGAGCCAGATGATCCGTGAAAGACTTCATGGTGAGTTATTCTATGACCAGAGATTTCAAATATGCATTCAATTTAGAATAATAAGTACAGAGGATGAAATAACAAAATGTTATCTTGAAACAACCCAGGCCAGGCAAGCCACAGCATATTAAATTATCTTTATTATATCATTGTTTCATTTAAAACAATGCACACTATGAATTTGATCAAAATTACAGACACAAACAGTCAAAAGGGTATGTAAGAATTGTGCAGTTATGGTTCTTTTGGCCCAAGACAATATGCAAGTCAACAGGATTAAGATCTTAACCGAAAGCAAGTCTAGGATTAGAGTGCTGCAGGAGCCAATATGCTGAGCTTGGACACTCTAAGCTAAATAGTCTGCCAGCCATGGTGCTATTCAAACATCTCAGTGGCTCTGTAAAGCACAGTACATGCAGGAGTGAGGTATCAGGTCACTATGTAACTGCTTCACAGGAAAGAGAGGGGCCTTTGCAGACTTTGCAGGCAGCTGTGCTGAAGGGAGAAGATACTCAACAGACTCTGACTCTAAGTCAGGTATGGACATGACCAATTACTACCACTAGGCTAACAATTCTATATTGTCAAATCATAATGCTAATGTAATGTCTGTCATAAAAATCACATGTTTCTGCTATTTTAGGCAGTATACCTCACAGACCTTGGAGAAAAAGACCAAGAAGTTCTCCCACACCTTTGTACCACTCTTCCTTAGACAGGTGTGTTATAATCTTAAATCCACAAATTATTTAAAACACCCCCATTCTTAAAGGAAATGACTAAAACTAAGATGTATCTGTCCCTCTGGTTCAGGCTGCACCGTGCCGTTCGTCACAGAGACAGTAACAGCAGCTGGGTTGGCCGCAGTCCTCATCACGACATCTCTCCAAAGACTTCAGGACGATCTCACAGTCCCTCCATCACCTTCAGTGAGTCCTCACTCAGCCTCAGCCAGAGGAAATCCAAGGTAACTTTAGGTCCATGTTTTATATTCTACAATTGTGTTAGCTCATGTACTGGATCATTTCATGTTTTTGTTTTTCTTGCTAGCCTTTAGGTCCTGAATTTATCAGAATGTCAGATGAACAACAAATTGTTCTTGAGCTTCCAGGATCTATTGTGGTAATTTTGTTACTGTTTTCTTAGGTCTATATACTGTATGAGATTAATGTATATCTAAGTTTGTAATTGCCTATGTTCTTTACAGTCCAGAAAAGGCCGCTCCTGCTCCTCTCAGAGAGAAGTGAGCGTGGTGCTGCCCAGTGGACAGTATGTGGTGGTCCGATGTGACATTAAGTCTAAAGCAAGAGATGTGTTTGATATGGTAGTAGCTCATGCAAACTTAGTGGAGCATTTCTACTTTGGCCTTGCCTTCATAGATGGTAAGAGCTGTTTTTGTTTTATTCAGTAACACAGTGATACAAGTATTAAAAATAAATTATTTTGCAGATGATGAATATTTCTTTTTGGACCATGAAACAAAAATCTCTAAAGTTGCTCCCGACAGTTGGAAAAAAGGGCAGATGACGTCGTTTTTGGTCTTTCTAAGAGTAAAATTTTTTGTTGATGATATCACCTTTGTTTTGTAAGTACTGTGGTTCGTCATCTATATTTTTATATAATTATGCATAATCCGTTGACTAACTTTACTTCTCATTAAGGCACAAACTCACTCGGCACCAGTACTACTTGCAGCTGCGAAAAGATATTTTGGAGGATAGGCTTTACTGTAATGAGGAGACGGGGCTGTTCCTGGCAGCTCTTGCTCTGCAGGCCGAGTTTGGGGATTACATGCCAGAGGTACCAAAGACATAACATAATATAGCCTTTATGTTTGTTTAGATAAGAATACTATAGATGCAGTGTTTTTGTGCTTGTCTTTCAGTTGTATGGGAAGAATTATTACCAACCAGAACATTACGTATCCAAGAGGATGTTAGAAAAGCTAGCATTGCCCAGTGTCAGGGAAGAGTTGCCAAGACTTCATGCAAGTCACTCCCAGATGCTGCCTGAGGAAGCAGAAACTGAATATCTAAAGGTAAGTAGACACATAAATAAATACTTTACATTTCAACACTTTAAATTCTAATTTAAATTGTACTTTACATGAACAGATAATTCTTTATAATAATTCTTTATAATGATTTTAGAATCTAATTTAATCTAATACTTTGATGATATGTCAGATTTGCCAGCAGCTTCCAGAATACGGTGTAATGTTTCACCGAGTGGGCAGAGAGAAGCGTCCGGTGGTGGGAGAGTTAGTTTTGGGAGTCTGTGCAAAAGGAATTATTGTGTATGAGATGAAGAACCACCTCCGCATTGTCACCAGGCGCTTTCTGTGGAGAGAGACTGATTCTATATCTACTGGGGTAATTTAATACTACTTTCTCGCTATTTAAGAATCACTATTAGATATAACATACATTTATATTGTTTTGCTTACAGCGCCGTAAACTCATCATAGAGTGCGGTGGGCCCAGTGGTAAAAAACATGGCTTTGTCACAGAGAGCTCTAAAATAGCTCAGTATCTTCTTAACCTCTGCTCCGCTCAACATAAGTTTCACAGTGAGATGACATCACGGCAGCTTAACCACAGCCTAATACCAGGTTGGGTACACCCTAGCATTTGTTGCAACACATTAAAATACTATTACCACTTAAAAAATCACACTTTCTGTATTTTTCAGATGAGAGTGTAGATAAGTACCTGTCTATTTGTCAAGCTCGTAACATGAGTTTAAAGCGGATATCCCACTCGGAGGGCATGCTGAACCATGTGGGACTGTCTCCGGGTCAGCCAGACTCTCTGTCCAAGTCCTGTGATGACATCAGTGCCAAACTGGAGGCACGGCTTCGGCAGCAGAGAGAGATGAGGCGAGAGATGAGCCGAGATTTAAAGAATGAACAGGCGGAAACAGAGGACCTCCAAGATGTCAAAGAGCGCTCCTGGAGGTAGGACTAAACTGTACCAAGCTGTTTTTTTTGTGTGTAGTAGTAACACATTTATATAGTCTCCTTCACAAAAAAAAAAGCATAAGCAAACATAAATTTAACAAAAGTTTATGTTGTAGCACTTCAGAACCACGGCAGATGTCTAACGTCTCACTACAAAAACAAGACTCTGATGCCTCCTCCATACGAGGTTAGTCACAACTTAGTATAGTTTAAACGTCTTTTTAAAAGTTGTTTTTGTGCATTGATTATTTTCAATATTCACTTCCTACAGTTGACACACCTACAAGAAGTACACCAGAGCGAGAAATTGTTTGTGTAACTCTGAAAAAGGATCCTAAATTTGGCTATGGTGAGTTTTTGAAGAAGTAATTGCTATGAGCCTAATGCAAAATTCATGAATGAAGCAGGGACTTGTCAAATTGTTTCACATTGTTTCACCTTGAGTGTGGTCCTGTTTCAGGCTTTGTGATTGTGGGAGAGGACAATACTGGTAAACTTGACCTCGGGATTTTTATCGCTTCCATTGTGCCTGATGGACCAGCGGACAAAGACGGACGGATAAAACCAGGTAACTAACCACAACAGAGAAAACACTGTAACTTGATTAAGGCAATTTTGTTTGAACCCAAAGCCATAAAGGTTGTAGTTAAAAAAAAAAGTATAGTTATTTACAAATGGATCTCAATCTACAGACTATTACGCATTATTTAAGTATTAGTTTAACATTCGTAATAGATCTTTTACAAAGCATCACTTTAACATCATTGAGTTATAAATACTCTTATTAACTCTTATTAATAATACTTGTAATAGCCATATATAAATAAGTGGGATAAAATTGTGTCTCGCTATTGTGTTGTTTTGATTCTTTTTCAAGGTGGACGCCTGATCTCCTTAAACAAAATAAGTCTAGAAGGAGTAACATTCAGTGATGCAGCAGCCATTCTACAAAACAGCCCAGAGGAGGTGGAGCTTATCGTTTCGCAGCCAAAACGTACGAGTTCATAATGTCATAGAAGTGTTAATAAATCCCTGTCATCCTATAGCTATGTATAGTTATGACATTTAAAATCACCCCATGTTCTTTTTGCACCTGGTTCTTCAGAAACACTAAAGGACAGGGCGAGCTCCCTGAGTCAAAGCAGCCTGGGGTTCGCTCTGGAGAGGAGTTTTGGGTCACAGACCACCCTGAGCGGGACAGAGTACCATCCTGCCATGGAGGAGCTGGAGGAAGCCATCACTCTGTCAAACTTGGCAACACCAAAGCAGACCAAGAGACTTCACATTCCTGTTGTGCGGATCCATGACGCCCAGGTCAGTTTGTTTCCATAGAAGTCAAGTGAACATCCGTGAAAAGGGTCAAAGATCTTCCCAGACATTTGTTTTTGAGATTTTATCTTTCTTAAAAATGAAATATGCTGCATTTGTTGTGTCTCTGTTATTAGGATGTTTGTTCCCGATCTCCATCAATATTAAGTCTAAAAGCTGCAGAAAAGTTTATTGTTGAGCTGAAGAAAGTCAATGGTAGCCTAGGAATAAGTGTAGCTGTAAGTATTTATTGTCTTATCTGTTAAAACAAAATTAACATCAACTGTGACAGAACAATAGAAAATATATAACATTGTCTACCTGCTTAAGGGTGGAGTAAACACGAATGTGCGTTATGGAGGCATCTACATCAAGACTCTGGTGTCTGGAGGAGCTGCAGAGCGAGATGGACGCATTCAGATTGGTAATTTGTCTAATTGGTTAAATATTTCCCTTTGCTTAAAAAATGTCATAATGTAGTGCTGTATTTTGTAAGGTACTTCTATTTTTTAGTTGATGATTACTTTATTATTTAAAAATCTTTATGGAGTAATTGTCTTTGTCTCCTTGATTCATGCCTGAGTGAGCTAAACTGACTTTTACTTATGTTGACACCCCCATCATCGCTGACACACAAAGTGGTTCATGTATTGATGCGGCTAATGAAGATGTGATGTGTGTTTGTGCATATGACAGGTGACAGACTGCTGGAGGTGGATGGGTCTAACCTGAGGGGCGTGACTCACCAACAGGCTGTCGAGTGCCTAAAGCGGACCGGGGAGGTAAATACACAATGATTTAAATATAACATTCATGAAGTGGCTTCCAACATTAAAAGGAATATTTTTAGATTATTATTTGAAATAATTTGAACTTGAATTTAATTATCTGAATGATATATGGATAGAATATATTAATCTAATGTAAAAATGTAATGTAATGGTCCCCATTAGTTCCCAAGTGTCCCAAAGTGGTTACTATTATTCTTGGGGTCCACTTAATGAAATGCGATAATATATCAAATTTACCTAACAAAAATGGTATGGTATCATCTTCATTTAATGAATGCGTCTTTTTCATTGTAGGTAGTGAGCCTGCTTTTAGAACGAGAGCCCACAATCATCCTGGAGCCTAAATTCGACTCACCCTGCCCCCCCTTGATACAAACGCTGCCCCCCAGGACTGAAGTCTCCATGGAAACGACCTTGAGTGGACGAGCAAAGGACTACAGTTTTGTGACTGATGGTGAGAGCAAACAGCGAGGGACACAAACTGTATGCTTGCAATAACATCAGGCAGTGTCAGCCCCGCACACAGGCCCAGAGGAGCGTCATCTGACAGATACATTGTGCTTCCTGTCAGAGACATGCAGGGCTGATGCAGCCTCAGTCCACTGAAACCACATGGTCCAAAACTACTGCCTAAAGGGACACTTTGGCACCTAAACAACAAGCCCTTTTGTACTGTAACTGTCAGCACAAATCGGGTCTGTAAGTGTAAGTTTATGAGTTGTTAAAAATTGGGTGACTTTTTTCAAGTTTTTTAAACTTAATATTACATTTGTTTATATATATCCTCTTTCTCCATGCTGGCTATGCCTCATTCAATACTACAACCAATACAATAAGTAATAGCAAGGTTTCATCATCCTTCTTTGTAAAAAGGTGAAACTGTGTTTTTAGCTCCTGAGAAAGTCAGTGCCTCAGCATACAGGATTGCTCATTCACATCCGTGATTGAAACATAATAACTCCATATACTGTATGTTTTTTAACAAAAAAGTAACATCATAACATGGTATAAAGCTCATAAATGTTAAGTTTGCATGACAGGGCCCCTTTAAGTAGTTTGCAAAGTGCCAAATCTACAGCGTGATAAGGAGAGATTAAGATTATGTAACATGAATAAGTGCTCTAACTCTTTCCTGAATCTCTGGATTTCTAGAAAACACTCATGAAGTGGTGCTAAAGAAGAGTTTGACTGGCCTGGGCTTCAGCTTCTACATCACACAGCTGTCCTCAGGGTCGGATCGAGGAAGTCTAGTTCGGATCAAACGTTTATTCCCGGGTCAACCAGCGCTCGAGAGTGGCCAGCTGCGAGAGGGAGATGTCATTTTATCTGTCAACAAAGAGCCTGTCAAAGACCTCTCCTACCAGGTGAACATTCAAGCTGATGTTAAACTATTAAACAATGCTTGACCAATTATTAGTTTTACTTTGGTCACTAGCCTGGACTCTACAGCAACATCAAATAGAGTTTGTGTGGGCTGCCATGCCACACCAAAAATGGACTATTATTGGTCAGAGTGGTAACCCACAAACTCTGATTTGATGTTGCTTTAGAGACCAAGAAAGGGACTAAAGTAAAATGATTACAGATACAGATTACAGATACAACTGCCTTGTACTACTGACCTTATCACTTTGAATTCATACTGGTTCAAAGTTCATATGTTTTACTAAATTCTTTATGTATTGAAATAATTAAGATTTGTTGTGAATATTTAGTTAATAAAATAGATTGACTACAAATACACAACAATTTATCCTGTTTTTTGTGTCAGAGAGTTTTGTTTCTGCTTCGTGGAGCACCGTCTGAAGTCCATTTGGTCATCTGCAGACCTGGCCCTGGTTCACTGTATGATGCAGATGACAATTCACTGGTGAGAGCAGCATAGACACATAGACCAAATATTAAGGAGCACTGTTTTTATGAGCAATTGTCTATTACAGAGTCCCGCCATAACACGTGAGGTCCGGTCTCGATCTCTGGATATCCGCCTTGGAGAGGACTACAGCCAGCTCCTAAAGTTTCAGTATGATATTAACATTCCTGCACTTCGACCACCCTCTGTCAGCCAGGAGGATGAAGTAACCAACAAACCAGAGAAAAGCCCGTCTCGCTCACCGGGAGTTGCAGAGACCCAAGATGATAATGTAGTCAAATCTCTACCTTCACCTCCCCGATCACCTCCTAAATCTCCAACCTCTCCTCCTTCACCAATCTCCCCGGCTTCACCCGCCTCGCCCGCTTCACCTGTCGAAACTGAGCCAACACCGGCAACCGCAAAATCATATAGACACCAAGAGGAGCCAGCCAAAGAGCAAAACGTGGAGGTGACAAAGAAAGATGTAAGAACTTCAAGATCAGAACAACATGTTACACTCATGGATGTGTGTCCGAAGAGCACTTTGGACTCTGTATATACCAGGTAACCCAAATGTTGTGTAACAATTCAAAATGTAAATGTTGACCTTCAGTTTAATTCCATAATCAAAAGACATGCATGTATTGGTTAATCGGTTCTACTAAGAATATAAATACAGCTTGTCAGTGTAAATACAGCTCATATTAGTTTGTTTGTGCAAATATTGTGGAAAAAAGCAGAAACACTGCTAAAGGAACACCAGAAAAGATTGTATCTAAAAACCAAAGCCTTGTTACAATTAGAGTGGCTCATTACACTGCAATCAACTCGACAAAACACATCTGTTCATTAGATTGCCACCCACTGCTTAAAAATCTCACTCGTAAGTGTTTCAGTCGCTCTTGAAAGTGAAAGTAATTTTGCTAAGGCTAACAACACATAGCACATATAAAGTCAGCAAACAGCAAACTACTTACATTTTCAATTAACAAATTTGCCATTTGTAGACATAGTACAATGTCTGGCAGTCATGTTGTGTCATGTCATGGATTATCAACACAACAATAGTTACTGCCCCTAGTGGACAAAGGTTATGTGGAATGCATTTAAAGACCAAAAAACAATTTTACTGGACAAATATATATTGCTTTAAAATGATGCCTCTTTTTGTATTTGTGCAGTGGGATCAGAGAGGAGGCCGATGGCAGTGTGACGTATTGTCTTGTAGGAAATGGCCTGACGATAATGGCAGATGAAGAGTATTTAACCATAAGCTCTACACTGGAGCCTCACCACAGACCAGCCTCCAGCCTTGCTCTTCACCCAGCATCAAACCCTGCAGCAATTACCTCACAAAACCCAGACACCTCCTCTCACCTCAACCCAAACCTTGTGTCTCACATCTCCGGTGTTACCATCTCAACTCTTGGCTTTTCGTCGGACACTCCCACCACATGCCCATTGTCGCATCCCGCACAACCGCTCACTACACAACCACCAAAGGCCAAGCACCACCATGTTCAACAGGGCATACATCCAGGTCACTACAAAGGTGTGTCCAAAAACAGCCGACCTGTGGTACCTCCGCCCCAGCCTCCTGCTCCACCCGTGACGCCCATTACAGCCCAGGTCGTACCAACGGTGCCCCCCAATGCCAGTCCTCCTGCACCAACACTGCCCCCACCACCCATACAGAAAGAGGAGGTGGAGAAAAGAGAAAAAGAGTACCAGGATGACGATGATGATGAGCTAGATGAAGAGGAGGAGGAAAGTCGAAGAAAGGTTTGAGAAGTTTTAGTTTGCTGTGTTTATGTTAAGGGTGAGTGATATGATTAAAATATACAGTAATATCACATTATCACAATTTTGATTTTATCAAGATTTTATTTGACTTAGTTGACTGTATTTTTGGACTACTATAATTACAGTTGGACACGTTATTGACCTTAGTAGATGCCCTCATGTGTTGCTGTGGGTTCTCTCCAGGCACTACAACTTCATCCCAACATCTAAATGCATATACCCCTAACAGGAATAAACCAAAATAGATGGAAGGGGGCAAATGGAAACTAAAACTTTTATCTCAAAGTATCTAATGGGAATTATTACTTTTTCAGTTATTACAGTACAAATTGATAGTTTCATTTTTTTACTGAGCATTTTAACCATATAATATGTAAAAATAATATTAACATTAAAAAATAAATCCTCTTTTTCAGGGAATGATTAAAGAGTTTGAGCTCACTGTGCTCTTGACAAAATCCAGAAATGGGAGTTTTGGATTCACTATCACACGAAGCAAACTGGATAACTGCTACTACATACAAGAGATACTGGACAACCCAGCTAAATCTGATGGACGTCTCAGGGCAGGAGATCGACTAATCACAGTATGTAACTGTGCAAATTTTTACATACAAAAACTTAATATTGATAACCAACTAATACTATAATCTGTGCCGTTCTCTTTTTCTAGGTAAATGGGCATGACGTCACAAGTGTAGCAGATGATTTCGCCATGTCAATACTCAGATCTTCTCCCAGACGTCTCAGTATGACTCTTGGACGAGCAGTGTCAAACCTTGTGGCTCCACCTCCATGTGACAGCCTGCCTGATATTGTCCTGTACAAAACCCCTTCAGGGCAGCTTGGTAGGTCAATGCACATGTTTTTCATATATTTATAATATTTATAATATTTATATTATAATATTATAATGTATTATATAATTATAGTATTATAATACATTTATAAGGAAAAGAAATCCGGTAGTGCACTTTTAAAAGACAAAAACAAGTTATGTCTTTATTATTCATTTGTAGGAATAAAGCTGACCGGAGGCATTGGTAGTAAATGGCAGGGAATATACTGTTTGGAGGTGGTGCCAGGCTCACCAGCAAGTGAAGAGGGCAGTGTTCAACCAAAGGATAAGATCCTCTATATCTGTGGCAAGTGCACTCTGGGAATGACCCTGGAGGACGCAGTGAAAGCCTGTGAGAATGCTCCACGAAAAGTAAAACTGAAGATTGTTCGGTACGCAGCAACTGGTCAGAGCAATGTAAAATGATATGCAGTACATTTCCTTTATTGTGCTCTTTTTTGTTTTGTGTAACACAGAGATGAGCAGCCAGTGACCCCTAAAGCTAAATGGAATGGTGAGTGAAATTCTTTATGGGGACAACTTTACATAGACACATACAGTAGATAGTATTGTTTTAGTTCTTGCACTGATGATAACTCCAAGGAGACCAGATATGTTCATAATTTAGGTTCAATCATTACCTAAAAGTGGCATAGCTTTACATAATCTGGTTATTGATTACTTCATATATTAACTGTTGACAAATGTCTTGGAAATGAATTTCTATAAAACACATTTTTTTAGGTCTATTTGACTGGAAAAAGGATAAAAAGTTCTTCGCTCGCTTTGAGGACCCTGCCTCACCTGAGAAAGAGGCATCTTCAGAAGAAGGTACATTTTACTTATATGTTCCTTGTTTGTCATGAGGTGTACCCCGCCTAATGCCCATAGCTGCTGGGATAGGCTAGACCCCCATGCTGAAATAGCTTTGCTACAGGTGCATGTGTGCATAGTGTGAGTGGTTGATTGTGCTGACAGACACATCCTGGGCTCCTACTGCAAGATTAATAATTAGCGAGGCTCTGGCCCCCACTGGTGTATTGGACTGCCAGGCTGTAGCCATCACACACATACTTTCTTGGACTATTATCTAACTTGCCTGGTGACAGTAAGGCACAATATACAGGGCAACTCTATAAATACCAATCTTGTTAACCAGTTTTTGAAAGAAGTGCACCATGGACTGATTGAAGAGGTGGGAGGCTGATGTGTGCTTTTTTTGTCCGTATGTTTTTGGACATGCATTTGTAAGAATAGTGCAGTGTTATTTATACAGGTAAGCCTGGTCTTTTAAATTTAAGAAATTATTTTTTTCCTTTAAAGCTGAGGTGGTATCTAGGACTGCTGACCGATTAAGATGCCTTTCAATCAACCAGGAACAGGATGTAAGTATGCTTTATTATTATTATCCAAAATAATCCCCACTATTGTCTTTCTATCTCTATAAAATGCTCACTTCCATTTGAGCCGCCGATCTTTTGAAACGCCATCTGTAACTTGAGTCTACTATGTGTCAATCTACATATGCATTCTCTGCTGGAGGCTTACTCTCTACATGACTATGTGGCGGTCAAGCTTTCTTTACACCTGGCTCACAGGATAACGTAACTGGTTGCACCTACAGCACCTCAGTAATTTCTTGATATGTCTTACCAGAGCTGCATCATGCAAGTAGAGTTCACAAAGCCGGAGGGAGGTGGACTTGGCTTTGCTCTAGTCGGAGGAACCAACGGCAGCATGCTTCGAGTAAAAGAGATCTGCTCTGGTGGTGTAGCTGAGCAAGACGGTCGCCTGAGAGTGGGAGATATTCTGTTAGAGGTAATGCAGATTAACAATTATTTATTATGTGAAACCTATACTAGTCACTTTAGTTGGTATACCAGAGGCATCCAGGGTGGTCTTCTGCTGCTGTAGCCCACCTCCTTTGTGTTTTGTATTAAGACATGGTCTCAATGTAACAGGTAATAGTAGTATGCAATATGGTGATTAAAGATTACAATGTTTATTTATGATCTGCTAATCATGCTACAGTGCATTACAGTAATTTATGCTCTGTTCTTCACCATAAGTTTTACTGTAAAATTACCAGTGTTAATATCAGAAAAAGGAAATAAATATTAATTAGGTATGAATATTTTATTGGATGAACATTTAATTTATAGTTAAAAA
>JAVQJW010356496.1:0-16947 GCA_036025195.1 Hypseleotris klunzingeri
TATGAATTAATTAAACTTATAAGCAGTGTACTACATTAAATCAAACAGTTTAAATGGCGTTTTTTGAGGCGTATTTGCCATCTATTTTACCAAATACGTTGAGTCTCCATATGTCAGCATCATGGTGTTCCCTATCACTGATAAACATGTGATAAGGCCAGAGCTCTTTTGTCTCATGTGACAATCACTATCTGATATCTACTGATAAGAAAGTCTGTTGTCTTAAGATAACATAATCATTAAAAAAGCATGACAACTGCTATCTTGATAATGACATAATTAAATTGCATTATCAAGAATTACAATATTTGCATTTGGCGTATATAAACTGTGGGTAAGAAGTATAGCACTGAAGCTCATGGCATTTCGAAAAGAAATATGCTTTGAGGCTTTTTTAAAGGATTTTTTGTTCAAGTTGTAAGTGAGGCTGAATGCAATCACTGATTAGCATTGTAACCACAACAGTAGATAGCAGTAATTTGCAGCCTCTTTTTGATTTGATTGTTGCTCAAATCCATTTTTAGCTTTGCGTATCACCTTTTGCAGTCTGCGTAAACAGTAGTACGACGTATGATTTTCAAAACATTATTTCCCTCGTATGTTGCCACCGTAATTGCTGCTACGTTTTATTTTCGTCCTGTACCTCATTACAAGCACTTACGCCATTCTATTCTTATATAAACCATTCCGCGCTATCTTTGTCGGGCCTAAGATCAAGAGAATCTCTGTGTTTTAGTTTCCAAATGAATTTTACATCAAAAGGAGGCTTTTTTTAAATGATGGCTTTGATTTGGCAAAACCGTAATACAGATTGTGCACACTATAAATGCCGCAGCTTTGAAGCATCTACATCCAGATTACAGCTAGTATGTGCCCTGTGCATGTGTGTGGTTTTTTATATTCTGGTGTGTGCTTTTTTCTTTTTTTTTTTTGGAGCTTCACAAGGCCAGAACAATGCGCCCAGGCACAGGGAGGCACAGGGACGTTGAATTCATTTCCATGGTACCTATCACCAGCGCCGAGGAAGCCGCGCATGATGCTGATGCAAAGAGATGTATGGGCTTAGAAGGTTGAGGGGAAAACACACAGCGGTATTTTTTGCCATTGTGCTATTGTGTGTCACAGAGTAATTTAAAACATTGTGTCTATATATGCTTACATAGAGTGCAATTTTCCACGCTTTACAAGGAACAACATGTATGTAGCCTCAGCGGTGGTGGTGGGAGTCTAACACAGCTCGCTAAGCACGTATTGTGGTGTTAAAAACAATTTCCTGAGTGGAAATTTGTTAAGCACTTCTCAGCTTCTCTTCATAGACTCCATATAATAAACATTACTTAAAAAACAAAGCCGTGGGTGGGATAGAAGCACGAGAGCTTTCTGCTACCTATTGTCCCTGCCATTAGCTTTTAATTTCCATTTTCAATTTCTGCCACTTAATACAGTAGTGGAATAATAGCTCTTAAACTTCTCCCTGCTGCATTTACATATTGACATGAAAGAATCATGACAATGTGACATAATGAATGTGATCTTATGGGGTGCGAATACAAAGAAAAGAATGCTGCCTGCCCATTATAAATAGACTGGGAGAAAGCCTAGCAACATACCCACTGTGCATCTGTTGTCTGCGAGAATGAATAAATATTCTGTGAGCGTGATGGTGGAAGCTGCACAGGTGCATATATTACCTGTATCAAAGCAGCCGGGGAGACTAGAGGGATGCTAAAGGTAAAGACATAAAAGCAACAGTACTTAACCCAAAAAAAGAGCCTTTGTGTGATTGCATGCGGATCTGAAATTCTGTGCTGTCTCCATTTTGTAAAATAGTGCCGTAACCAGAAATCTGAAAAAAAACCACCTTTGCTTTGTTGACGTATGTTGGGTCTATACGTATGCTCTGTGTGTGCCTATGTGAGAAACAGAAGGATTGTGTGGGTTGCAAGGTCTCGTCTGATCAACGCACGATGCATAATGATCTTCCATCTTGTAGTCAAGCCACAATATCACAAAGCCTCTGTTAAGCTAACTCGCTAAGTTTGAGTAATCCTGTTTGCTGAGGCCCTGACCTTCTTAGGAGTTGTAAAGTTTTATCTTTCTATCTAAGTAAGTAAAGAAACCCCACTTTGCATCTACCTTCCATTGTTTGTATTGAAAGTGAGTGTGGCCAGCAGTGGGGAAAGGGGCCTAAAATTCATATTGCACCTAGAGAAAGCAACAACTATCAAAAAGTGAAGTTTAAATTCTAAAACGTGAAATACTAACCTAGACGTAAGCATATGTCCCCTCTAAAGTCCAGAGTCCAAACACTGACCTTTCAATACAATTCAGTCTTACTGTTACTTATTTTTAACTATATTTCCCACATGTAATAAAAGGCAAGGCATTACCACATCCCCATTAATATTAGATGCAATGCCCCACTCCTTTTTGCATTCCTCTTATCTTACCAATGCAGGTTTATAAATTAACTCGCATTCCTTCTCAGCCAGCCTGTCTATGTGAATGTTCAGTGTTGCATGTACAAGACATCGCTTTCAATATCTATCCATGTGATTGGCATTAAAGGCTCGGGCTGAATTTCGAAATGTGCGGTTGGCAAGAAGAAGAAGGGGAAAAAAAATGTGATTGAATTTACACCTCCTACAGAGTCAAGTTTGGTCTGCCATAATTCCTAACAGCACAGACACACACGCAAGCGTAGAGATTCACACGTCCTTCTGGCAGCCCGCAAGAGTGTTTCCGTCTCTGCCCTCCTGAGCACGCCACAAACAAACAGTTCATAGCAATGTAAATGGTGTGGAAAGCAGCGCGCAGGGACCGGATGACCACGGCTATTCTCTCGCCAAGGAAATGAAAGACATCGCCACTCCACTTCAAGTCCTCCCATTATCTTTTATCATACCTGTGAGAGGCGCCTTTCATGCTTTCGGGTTTATATATTTTTATATCTAGCTAAATATATCAGGCCGGGTTCGGGTCAGGCTAGCGTTGCAAGCTGACTGACAGTCGTCCATGATTGTACAACAGGAAGTTAATAAAATTGAACATATCTATTTTTAAGGAAGAAGGAGCCGGCTCACACCACCTGCAAAACGGTGGAAATCTGGTGTCATGTTTCACCAGAAAAATCTGTCATTTTTCGTGAGAGGCTGCCATGCTTCCTTGTCTCTGTCGTCTTAGTCAAGACACGCGTGCAGCGAATGGGTGTTCAAATAAAGACATGATCAAAAGGGACCCAGATGGAGGTACACTTTGGCATGCATATGAGCTTCGTTTGATAGCTGAATCAGACACAAGATGTTTGAAGATTCTACCTTAAGCCAATGGACCCTTTTATCCTCCTCAACTACTATCTACTATTGCACTCTCCGGGCCCTTTGTAACAGCTATGTAACACAGCTGTGACTCACGCTAATGTAAAGCAAAGTAAAATTATAAGGTACAGCATGTAACCACTTGTGTCTAGTCAAGAGCAGGACCTAGGCATGATATGTTGAAGAGAAAAACACCACACTAGGAATGATTCTAAAGATCAAGCAAGCCTAACGCATAATGACAACCTCATGCCTGAGAGTGCAGGTTGAGCTATTAGTTGTTACATCATTTCTGGCCAAAGATTTAGTCAGTATTTTGACTATTAATTAACCCACTTGTAATGGTCTTACTCTAATTAGGGGAGCAGTCATTTGAAAAATTCTTTAAATTGAACTAGAACACCTGGTTAATGTTTAATGCAGTTAATTGACAGACTGTTGCTGTGAATAAGGTTAGCAGCCCACAGCAGCAAACAAATAGACCAACATAAAGTCTAGGGTTTAAGTGGCAAATACACATGTCCTGGGTAACTCTGCAGCTGGCTAACTTGTTTTGTTCTCTTGTGTCTAAATATGATATCTGTATCTGTTTGCACTGATGCCAAGTTGTGAACAAACTTCTGACTTTGTGTTATTTTGAAAATAAATAAGTTATCTACCAGACAAATTAGCCACATTTACCAACATTTGTTCTTACTAGTTCTAAAAATACCCAGATCATGTGAATGCATTGTAAGACTGAGAGGATTATTACATCTCTTGCATGTTAACTTGTGCACAGTGAGAAATCTGTGGAAGATTAAAGAATGAGCATGCAAGTAAACACACATAATGGACTTAATGGTTTTCCAGTTAATCACAGAAATGAATGTGTCTTGACAGGCCTTGGTTTAAAGAGCTATACATTTCAAAGCAAGAAAAGACCATGCAGAAATACCAGAGTGAAGCCATGACCTTTTAAAATGTAGTGTGCATTCACACATGCCATTTTGGTTGGGGTTAAAATGAACTTGGGTGCGGTTACCCTGTTAGTGTGGTCCACTAGACATGTGTGCCAATACCCCTTGAAAGGGAGGGTCCCATTCTCACTGGTATGGTTCAATGGACATGAACAACAGATAACATGCAAGGCTAAAATCACATGACTTTGTAGCTTCACATAAGGAGAAAGAGAAATGTCATTTGGATGGTGAAACATGGTTCAGATAAATAAAGAAATGCAGGTTAGTCAAGTACCACTGCCATTATAGTTTTGATTTCACCATCTCATACTGGACGTCCTAAAAGGCTCTGCCCAATATGCGATTTAGTTAAGTAATGACAAAAGATACCTAAAGCAATTGCAAGTGTAAATGACCCCTTTAAATTGATCTCAAGAAAAAGAGTTAAGTACTATACAAGCTCTTATAACAAGAACAGTCATTCCAAACTGCTGGGCTGAGATCCAAAAGTGGGTCAAAAAGAGGTTGACTAAAGTTTCAATGCCCAGCTTAAATACGGTTTGATTATATGAAATGGTGTAACAGGTTTGAAATCCATGCACCATAAAGGTCATAGTAAAAGTTAGAAAATAACTTTGGCTCTGTAAAAAGTGGGTCACAACAACACTGTTGAGAAAAACTAGGTCCCCACAGTCAGGCCGGTGGAGAAGCACTACGGTACTGCAGAGAAGTAGCAATAGTGACCTGTTGCTTGCCAAATAGACTATGCTATTACCATGAACTAGATAGGAAAAAACTTAACCATCTTGACTCAATTTCTAATGTGCTGTGAGAGCTTATAAATCATTTACCAGCAATTTAACAACCTAATGCAACAATTTTATGAGGATGGACATACAGTGAAGTTCTACAGCTGCCTCTATTCATTGTTCTCTCTAAATACCATCAAGGCTCATGGTGCATAAATAAAAACAAAGGCTGCTTCCAGGAGTCATCTTCAACATGTCAGGAAGAGAGTGCGTCCACTCACCCTGCTCAAAAGGCTGCCCATTAACTGCTGTTGCTTTCATCTTGATGGCCTCCCTGGCAGACGTGTCGCACTGTGAGCCTTTATTAGTATCCTGGTCACTATCAGCCTGGTCACTATCACCATGGCCACTGTCTCGCAGGCTGGCTCGTTCTGCATCCTTAAATGTTGAGCTGCAGCAGAATACAACAAGGCAGAGAGTAGAAAGAGGAAGGAAAAAACACAGTCGCATAAGTTACCATTAACTCAGTGTGAGGGCTGCTGTTTGACAGAGAGACAGGCCCAGACAAAGAGAGAAGAAATCCAAATGCAGTGGTCAAGTGGAGCTTACCTTTGAACGAATGGTTGTCTGCTGCCAGCGTAATTGGACTCTGAGGAGAAATTTTCAGTCTAAAAACAACAGGAAAAAAATATTGTAAATTGATAATTTTAGAAATGTATGAACAGCTTGTGTCTACTTGCAAGTGTTTATTTAAAGGCAGAATGAAAATCTATTATTTTATTGACATAAATCACATATGCGGCCATATGCGGCTTGTTGGCAGGGGAAAGGGCTTGCAGCAGTAGCTACTGTCATCAGCTTCATTTTTCCCCCTATCTTGAGAATAATGTGTTTGTGTTGATCACACCCACGTACCCTAGTGACTGGTGACAGTGCCAGGCCTTGTCATCTGCGTTATCATCTCCAAATGAGACTGTCTGCGAGACTGTCCTAGATATTTACAACATTTAACAACGGATAATTCGGTTGTACTAAACGCTACGACAAGCCCATGCTGTCAAATTAGCATGGCTTCAGCGTACCATCCTGCCATATAGGCAAGGCAAGGCTGGACCCTGGTAATGGCTTGGTGATGCCAACTTTCAGATGTGGCTGGGTGGCTATGGCCCATATTTGTGGAGTGCAAAAAATGCGATTGTAAGGTTATATTGTGTGCAGTCTAGCTTTCTGGTGCACACTGGTTCAGTAATGTGATCGGACAAGCTGCTCAAACACCTGTCCAATCCCACATTTCAGAACGGGTTTTGTTTTGAGTCTATAGCACAGAATCTGGCAGGGTCACAGAGGCCTTGTTCAAGACTCACACTGTTTGCATGTCTAACTGCGAGGACTTTCTGATTATGCGGACCACCTGTACCATTTTGCAAGAGGAGACTTGCAATGAAGCAGTGTCTAAAATGATTTGGCTTCACTGATGTGGATGGAGGAGTGTTTAGTGAAATGCTGTTTATGTCATCAACACCTCTCTGACACTAACATATTACACTTCCTATGAGGGAAATATTAAGCAGTGATAAGAAGGAAAAGAAGAAAAGTAATAATGATGATGTCTGCGTGCTATGACAGAGTTTTCCCTTTCAGACGATTACTTTCTCTTTGTCAGATTTGTATAGCAAAGCAGCAGGAATAGATAAGACAGAATAAAAGGGCAGATAAAAAATACAGTGCGGTGGCGCCCTTACCTGTATCACTGACATCCTATTCGCCGGAGTGTCTGAGCTCAGCCCGGCGAAGCTGGAATGGCAGCCGGCCCTGGGGACCGTCAGGCTGTTCGGTGTTGTTTTCAGGTACATGACCTCTGACCTGGGGAGCGTGAGCGGCAGGGGGCTCTGGTAGTCAAAACATATGGGTGAGGTGATGAGTGAGGGGCTGCTCACCACGTTCATACGACTGGCCGAATCTCTCTCCTCCATCTCACTCTGCACCAGCATGATGTCACTCTTGTTGATCCTTTTCTTCTTGCCCTTCCCCACCGGGGCATTGGAGTACTCAGCCATGCGGCAGTTATAATTCCCAGCCTCCTTATCTTGATGCTTGGACTTGACAGCGATGGCAGTCATGACTGCTAAGAGCATGACTGAGATAATACACAGGGTAACGATGAGGGGCAGGGATACATCCCAGTGCTGCTGCTCCCCACTTGTGCTGGAGCCCCCGCCCGCCGCTGCCTCCGTGTTCGCCCTAATGATCAGCTTAGCCACGGCAGATAAGGGGGGCTTGCCATGGTCAGTTACCTTCACCACAAGCTCAACCACGGGGGCAACCTCTTCCCAAAGAGCGTGTGCCGTTTTGACCTCTCCTCCGACTGGATCCATCTCAAACAGGTGGTCGTCATTTCCCTCTGTAATCTCATAGGTCAAATGGCCACTTTCCCCATGATCATGGTCGACTGCTTTTACTGTCGCCACAATGTATCCAATGCCTACATTTCTAGGCACTGGAATTTCCGCTGTATCGTTCTGAAGGAGTGGGAGAATAATAACAGGGAGATTGTCATTCACATCGAGTATATTGACCCTGACTGTAGAAGTGCTTTCCATGTGCGGAGAGCCTCCATCTTTTGCTTGAACTTTGAATTCAAAAGACTTTGTTTGTTCATAGTTAAATGACCGTGAGGCATATATGGCTCCATTAGTGGGATTCACAGAGACATAGGTGTACACTGAAACATCTCCTATGTGTGATGGCAAAATGGAATATGACACAGTTCCATTCCGACCTACATCCGGGTCGTGGGCGAGCACCGATCCCAGATATTCTCCTGGGATATTGTTCTCCGGCACCTGTAGCACATAGACTGTCTTTGTAAAGCGAGGAGCATTGTCATTCTCATCCAGGATTTTCACAGTAAATGACTTAGTGTAGTTCAAAGAAGGGATTCCATTGTCTCTGGCTACAATAGTCACATTGTATTCATCTTTCATTTCTCTATCCAAAGGCCTGTCTGTTAGCAGAGTGTAAAAATTGTCATTGTTCTCTTGCAGTCTGAACGGGACATTCCCAATCACCCTGCATTGAAGCTGACCGTTCCGCCCTGAGTCTTTATCCGTCACCCGGACCAGTGCGATGACAGATTCGGGAGGTGCTGCCTCGCTTATTGCACCCTGCCGTACCGAGACAAAACTTATTATTGGTGTGTTGTCATTTTTGTCCAGCACTTTGACAGTAATTTTGCAGTGACCCGGTATTGGGTTGGGGCCCAGATCTTTCGCCTGGACGTCAAACTCTATAATTGGATTCTCTTCATAGTCTATCTCTCCTTGGACTTTGATGACGCCAGTATTGGGGTCAATGGAGAACAGATCTTGTATTCTGTCAGATGCATATCCAGTGAAGGAGTACACCACCTGCCCATTGCTGCCCTCATCCTGGTCCGTGGCGTTTAAATCTATCAGCACTTTGCCGGGAGGAGAGTTTTCAGGGATCTCTATAACGTAAGAGGATTTGTCAAAAATAGGGCTATTGTCATTGGAGTCAGTCACTCTGACGTTAATTTGCATGGAGCCTGATCTTGGATACTCCCCTCCGTCTATGGCAGTGAGCAGCAGGGTGTGATGACTCTGATCCTCTCTATCCAGGGGTCTCTGTACCACCAGCTCCGGATAAATAGTCCCATCGCCCCGCACTTTTAAATCCAAAGAGAACGTATTGTAGTCGTCTCTTGTGACCTGATATGTCTTTATTCCATTTTCCCCTGAATCCAAGTCATGTGCGATGGTGAGTGGGAAACGCGTCCCCGCTGCTGCGTTCTCAGAAATGTCAATATTAACGTGATCCGAGGGGAAAGTGGGCGAGTTGTCATTAATGTCTTGTATATCAATCTTGATCATGCAGATCTCCTTGTCATTGGCAAATACTTCCATAGAGAGCTGGCACTTTGGGTTGCGCCTGCACAACGTCTCCCTGTCAATCCTTTGTTTGGTAAAGATAAGTCCACTCTCCGGGTCAACATCAATCAGATGTGGCGCGGAATTCTCCAGCACACGGAATTTTTTACCCCTCTCCACAGTCCCATATCCCGCATCTTTTGCTATGTTTCCTATAACTGTGCCCGGACCTTGCTCCTCGGGGACGGAGTAATTAAGATTTTTCAATGTCAGGGCTTGTACCCACAACAGAAGGAAAACAGTAACAGAGAGACGCATCCCTTCTGTTGGCCGCAGACAGAGAGGAAAGAAGAAAAAAAATCCTCGTTGACTTTCAACCTGTTGAAACCCTACGCAGACATGTGCTCTGCAGCAGATCGCTCTCTAATTACGCATCAAATCGATGAGTGCTATCTTTTCCTTTTCTAATCATTTCTGTAAACAAAGCTGACCGCGCGACGACACCTTATGCATAAATTAAACATCAAATCCAACATAGTGCAAAGAAGCAGCTTTGTGTTTTTATTTTTCCTGAAGGACGCTAATGAATAATCGATGACTATAAAGTATTAATATTCCCCTCTGTTTCCAAGGTTAAAGCGTTTGGATCTCTCCCGGTTGAAGGTTAGAGCGGGGCTTACAAAAGCGCATTGCCCTCATGCGACATCTACACCTAGGCTATACACAGGCAGCATGCACCATTCCCCGATGTTACGATTCACAATGCATTTACTTTTACTCCTGTGCGGCACACTGTTGCATCCTTAGCGCTCTGCCCCTGCTGTCTCTTCCCCATCCTCTCACAAAAGTGGGCTAAAGAATCACAAAAAGAAGCGGTCTCCCCCTATACGAGCTTTGTGTCGCCGTCATTCAAAAGCGTCTATCTCACGGCTGCGACTTTTGCCCGATGATTGTCCTATAATCAGTCCAGTAATCCTATAATCCAGTCCAATTGGACCCAGTGCTGTTCCATCCTTCATTCGGACACTTTCCTCGCGCTTCTTGTAGAGGAAAAATACCAACAAAAAGAAAAAAGCCCGCTGTAAGATTTCAGATAATCAAAATTAATGGCTTTTCTCCTGGCTGCCTGCGCGCAGTCACTTCCCAGCGTCAACTGTTGAAACCTCGCTCGCTTTTCTAGTGCAGTGACTGGAATCCTCTCGACGCCTTCCTCACAAACCTCGCGTTGCCATTCCTCGCCGCATTCAACATAGTTTCTCCCAAAGCAAATGAGTGAACGGTGACATTTCTTGCCTTCAGGGCTGGTTTTGTGCGCGTGGATGTGTGTTTCCATCCAATAGGTCTGGCTAAGATCGCATGAAGAAGGGCTGTTCTAGTGCTACGTGATTCATTTACTGATGTGCGCGCAGCATCAGAGGCAGGGGGAAACGTGCTGCTCCTATGCTACCGCTACTGTTGCTTCTAATACATGTGAATGGGGAGCTAGGATTATGACTGGCTCGATTAAATGTGCTTGTCTGCTTGTATAGAAGCACTTGAAGAGTGGTCATTTTCTGCTGGTAAATTAAAGCTGGCATTTTGAAAAGGGAGCAATAGTGTTGTTTCCTCACTTCTCCTGTATCAGTGAAGTGCTGAAGATATTCATAACTAAAGATCCCTATCAATATTTGAAAACAATACCAGCTGTCTCCTGTGCCGCACGTCTTATCATTAGCTTGTGTTGAAGATAAACTGCAAGACAGACTGCTTTGTATTTTCAGGATAATTCTAAAGGACACATGACAGTTGCTTTATTTGTAAAAGTGCAGAAATGTGTAATAAAGGTTTTATTCAAGACCTCAAATATCACAGGTGTTGGTATAACCTACCTTCTGCCTGCATCAATCTCATATCTCTCGCCTATATTGGGGAGAAAATGGAGTGACATTTAGTTCACTCCACAATATGACATTAGCATTTTGATTCTGTCTTGTCCAGTCGATGACGCACAAGCCTATATGATTGTGACAGAAAACCAATGTCAACAAATATGGCAGTTATAGAATGGACCATTTCATCTTCACTATAAATATCTATATTTATTTATGATTTACTGCCATATACCACACAATAGAGTATTAGTGTGTAAACTATATAAATGCGGAGAAGACTCAAATGCCATATAAAAAAGCATTAGTGGACAGCCTACCACCAATGCACTGACCAGGTCGCAATGGAAAAAAATGTGATGCCTAAACCTTTAACAACCGCTTGTAGCTTTAGTTATTTTTTCCACACAACTGTACAATAATATGTTAAAAAAGCATTGTGATAGTGGGTAGCCCTCCACCAAGGCATTGACAACATGTTGCAATGAGAAAAATTTGATGCTTAAAACTTTATCAATCACTTGTAGCTTCTGCGAGTTTTTTCCATGCAATTGGATGGATACAGACTACCAAAATGAAAACATGATTATAAAGTATAGTTGCTAACAAACAAACAAACTAACCAACAAGAACCAGCAAGACAACAACAGCCACCTTTGCAAAGAAATCAAACATTACTGCCAATACAAACATAAATAATTATATACACTAAAAAGGGTCCAGTATGCATTCAGTGTGTTGCAAACAGGTGCAGGATCTAGCCTGTTATCACAATGAGTTTTTCATGTGAAGTGTGAAGACCTTGAGCCATTTACGTTCTAACAGTCATTTTGTTTTGACATGTTTTCTCGCCTCCTAGGAGTAACAAGGCTAACCAACTCTACAGCTGCTTTTATTCATAATCCTGTGAAATCAACACACTGTCTGTTACAAAACAAAAAGAGCTCTGTATAGGTCTGAAGTTGAGTGAAGCCAGCTTGACGCTCTTACAGACAAAACACCACAAGGGTGAGTGCAAGGTCAAAAAGCTGTGTGACTCCACTCTGGCTGGGCTCCATATAATCCCACGGTGCTACTGGTACTGGACCATCTTATTACATGAACGGACTTGCACTAATGTACACTAATGAAAGGTCATGCTGAAATACTACTTCTGATATTTAATTATAAGGGAAATTGATTGATTCCAGCGCAGCCCCCCACCCCCTTTTTATTTTGTTAAAACAATTTCATAATTTCTTTCAAGCTCATGAATATGTACTATGAATATCTTAGTATAAAATGTTAAAATCTATACATTTTCTGTACACACATGAGCAGCACCAATCAATTTTGTGGTTATTGACAGGCCCTCAGCATCATCATCTTGATTTGGCACTTGGTTTTACATTTCCCTTTTATTGACACAACTATCTCCTTTATGAGCCATACATTAAGCTATTAGCAATACCTATCATAAGTGATACATAAGTTTGTTGACCAGTATTTTATACATTGAATTAATATTTATTAACTTTCTAGTTTGGAGCAGCTGTAAAATGGTTCCCCTTACATTATAAAATCTTATGGTGATTTGTTAAACCAACCCAGCAATATCACCGCCATCCACCACTGAATAATTACTGGATCTATACAAGCAGGTGTAGAAACATATTAACATGAATGAAAATAACACAGCATAAAATTAAAATGTGTTAGGATCACATTTAATATATACATTTGAAATATTTATAAATACCAAAGACATACCTTTAGGATCCCTCACATTTATGTTTGAAAAAGGTCAGTCTAATTAAACACAGTCACCTAAAACCAAAAGATTCTTAATATTTACGAATTTCACCAAAAGCTTTTTAATATGGCTACTTTTGCCTCTCCATCTGTTGATAGTTTCAGAGTTAATTTATTAATATTCAAAGAACACATAGCTCTTTTAATTCCTTGTTAGCCTGGATCTAAATCAACCTTGAGCCGTCCCGGGGTTCAATTCCCATTGTCTGTGAACACAACTGTTTCTCCTTCTCTGGGGAACATCAACTTTGCTGGCCGAGGGTGCAGCCTGCATAAATTGGCCATTTCTGCAGGTAAGAGATAAGGACAACAAAGGCAAACTAATTATCATTCAGTCTATGTTAAAACCTCGGGAAAGAGCTGCTACTCACAATTGTGTCGGCCATTGTCACAGTCATACCATTTAATATGATCTAAACTGTGAGAGGACCCCAGCTTCATATCCATAATAATAAATAGGCCAAATCCTTCTGTGGTTTATTTTTCTAAAAACTGACAACTTTGCTACTTCTGTAATTAGACCACAACACCTGGCTCCTGAACCCACTTGTATACAGCATTGGCAGGAAAAACACGATAATGAATAAATAAGAGTAAAACATCACACAAATACATATTTTTATTTAATGACAAATAAACATTACTTGAAAAATAAATCATAAATCATGCATTTGCAATGCACTGCATTGTTTTGCCCAGTTCAGGAGTAAATGTCCTCTCACTTGCTTTGTTTATGTAAAACCCTTTGTAGAACCCTTCAAAAAATTATTGTATCCAGACTAAATAAAACTTTTTCTAACAAAAAACGAGCTTTGCATAATGCATACAATTTTGTATTTATTTTGTTAGTTAGTGACACGTGACACATGTTTTATCAATGTCACACACTACAAAATTTAAGCCAAGGCTAATTCTCAGTGCCCATCTCTATAGGCTTTTACACAAAACAGAAGACAACAGTGATAATACACAATGCTTAGTTTATGACGGTGCAATAGACACCTAGAAAATGACACCCTAACCTGGCTTGTGAACTCAACTTTCCTTTATGGCTTTGTATGACAAATTGATTTTTACTTGAAAAGCACATAATTCTACCAGCATTTAGAAATCATACCTGTTGTAATTCCACTGAGGTTGACGTGACAAACAGTAGCGGCGCCAGTTTTTTAAGCCACATATCTTTCCGCATCTCTTTCATGTGAGTCACTTAGTACGCCGAAACCAGCGCGATTACAAGTGAGATTAAGTTGTTTATTATTCTGGTTTAGCGCCTATTGCTACCTGCGCTGCAGAGTGAGCAGAGCACTGGAATACTGATGCTGATGGATGGAAAGGCATGATCAACACCACTGGCTGAGTCACTGCTTTCTACCGAGGGCCTGGAGTGCTGCTAAATGCACACATAAAAGACTCTAGGCACATACATATTTCTTTAAAAAGCAAGGTTAGTGGAAGTTTTTCAATAAACCTCAATGCTGGAGTGGACTTAGAAAAATACAGCATCTTCAACATCTTCCCCATCCTGTTCACATGCTCTCCAAAATGTTCGGATTGAGTCGATAAAAAGACTTGAAGGGGGTTGTGTTGGTTGGTCTAAATATTAATCAATAGAATATGAGGCAGTTTTGACCCCACTTTGCAGGCCTTTCTTCTGGCAAACCAGTTTCTTTTTTTGAAGCCCATCTAAGTAGTTGTAACTAAATATAAAAATGAAAGACCGTTTTCCTAAACTTGCAGGATGTCCACAGTATGCCTGCAAATACACACACAACTTTCCCAACATGTATTTAATAGATTTTGGGTGAAAATTTGTATTGATTTTTTTTTTAGATGTGTTTTTACAAAATAGTCATGTGCAGTGCCTGGTCAGTCATGCTGTGAGTGAATAGACTTTTCCTTTATTCTCATGTCTTACAATTACAAAAACAACCCTGAAATGATCCTGAATAGACAGGAGTTTTGGCATCTTGGTGAACTCTTTAAGTGGATTCTGCATGGCCTCCCTGTGTTACTGTGGGTTTTTATTCTGGGTTCATCCTTTCTTAATCCGAAGATGTGAGGCTATTTTTTCAATGTTAATTGCCTATAGTGAACAAATGTGAGAATGAATGTCTGCCTATGTACATATTTGTGTCAGCCCTGCCACTAACTTGTCCAGGGTGTACCCCACCAAAGACCCATAGTTGCTTGGGTAGCATGTAAACATAGGTTGTGATTGGTTGAGAGGGTTGTCCAGAGGTTTCCTAATACAAAAAATAGTACAAAATAAGTTATGTTTCTGAGTGGCGTGGCCACCCTCACAAACTCTGATTGGATGTAGGGGCCAGGGGAGGGACTTACATAAAACTCAACTTTTATTGGTCAAGCACTTTAAACAATACAATTTTAACAATTTTGTATCTTTGGAAAATGCCAGACTCCAGCTTTAAACTTCTTTTCAGTGAGTCACTAAATAGGTCTTTTTTATCTTGTATTGTAGTTTAGCCTCCGGTGTAGTGAAAAATGCTGCAACAGGCTACAGTTTTACCTTTATGTAACAAAAAGAAATGCACCTTAGTAAAGAAGAGAAAAACTGTGAAAAGCATAATATGTGACCTTTAAATGCTAAGAGAACCACCACTGAGAAATAACAGTCCCAACAGTATGTCAACACAAACACTAGGCTTAGAAAGTGCTGTCCCGGGCAGGCTCTTGAGCTACTACACTTATCCTCAAACCAAAAGAAAACTGAAAAAGCTATAAAAATGTCTTTCACATAATTTTTCATATCTTTCACAAATGCTTTTTCCAACTCGCCTGTCACTTCCACAAGTGGGCAGAGACTAGGAACCAAGCATGTTCAAAAAACCATCACAACCTGTTGCAATCCCAGAACAGATGTATTTCGAAATGGTGATGCTCCATGTAATCTTGCCTCACGCCTGATATCAACAGACGAAACTGTGCGACTACCTCATGCCATGTGTTCAATATTTGGAATCCAGCTTTTTGGAAACTGTCCTTCAAAAAAATGAACTGCCAAAGCTTGCGCGCCCAATAATTTGCTGACAGAAAAATGCTGATTATTATGTCAAATGTGTTCTCCATTTGCATAAACATAGCATTTTCCATGATGACTGGGTCTTAGCTGCTGTTATAGTCTGAAGCCTTAGATATGGCACAGGCTGTACCAAGCAAAACCACTGAGGCGGGAAAAGAATCTCAAATTGTTCTTTTTTTCTTTTCTTTTTTAGGAGCTTTATATTCCCATTTGCAGGGTGGCACTCCCAAGTAAAATAATATCCTTCTGGAATATCTTATTGCAGATATATTTGAAAGCTCATTTAAAACCTGTAACATTTCTTGGCACGGGTTTCTGAGAGATGTTCAGTGCAGATCCATATAACATGGCCTTTGGTATTTCCTAACACTCAGGATACTCTCTGGTCTGTTGACGTTTGACACTAATATTGGCCTTCTTGTATCGACTCCCCGGACAAAGCAGCTGGCTGGCCTAGACTGCAGAAAGCAAAACGGCAACAGAGAAGGGGAAAGTGGTGCACATTTCACAAGCCTTGTTATCATGATACATGTGGAATAAATTATATTTTGTTGGGGGCCAGATGTGGATTTGCATGTAAATGTGTATCCTCAAGGGCCAACATGCCAATTCGCCGACATTTCTATTCTGACTTGGAAACTCAGGAGTCAGGCTTCGCTCCGCACGGCGTATGGGTTAAAAACACTTGATGTTTTTGCATTAGATTTTTCCGGGGAAATCTCCAGGGTTTGGCACACATTAATACAACCAAAAAAATATATTCTTTTCAACTCAAAAAAATCTGACTTGAAAGCATCGAGGGAGATTGGAAAGAGAGAGTGGCAGTCGGTGTGGTGCTTTTAATGAATTCGAAATTGTAATAGGGGTGGGGAAGAAGCTAATAGTGAAACAGTCTGGAGCGAACGAGCTTTTTAAAAAGGTTTATGCAAATTGGTGCCTAAAAAGTCTCAAATTAGATGCTCATCAATCAGCGTGGAAAACAAGCTCGGAAACTCTCCGCTCTGATCTGAACACATTAGGACGGTAAAGGGAACAGGTACTTCCTCTTTTCCAGAACACAAATTCACATTCTATGCACATCAAACATCGCAGACTGAAATCATGAATATAATTATGAGCAACAAGACAACAAACACCATAAAGCGCCATGGGATGTGTTAGGCGACATCTCTGACTGACAATAATGGAAGAAGGAAGCCACAGTTGAGAGATAGTATTTACAGAAGGGGATTGCAGGTGGTCACATTTATATGACCCTTAGTCCAATTATAAATGGAGTTTTGAACTGCATGTAAATTCTCTACTCTATTCTCTAACCCTGCATGTACAGTGTCTGTCTTATGGGGAAAGG